>CM061561.1:4429728-4692228 GCA_030864225.1 Capsicum baccatum var. pendulum | reverse complement strand
AGTTACTTTAGTTCCAAGTCAAACGAGAGAAATGGCAGGAATTGCAGGTTGTTTGTGACATTCGTGAGGTGTTAGCTCACGATTCGGGGGGTGGGATCGGGCTCCAAAATATTATGGGTGAAACTTCTAGAGTTTCCCTCGACGGCTTATTAAATGGATCGGGTTGCTTTGGTGGGGCTGAGGGAACTATTTTCCAAGTCAAATGGATTAAACATCAGGAATTGTGAGTTTTTTGGGACTTCCGATAGGTTTTAGACCATGGTTCGAGGGTTGGGCTCGGGCTCAAAATTTTTTTTGAATAAAACTTCCCGAGCAGTGCTCCAACAACCTATTAAATGGATCGAGTTACTTTGGCAGGTTGGGGAGCCATTTTCCAAGTCAAACGGGAGAAACGACAAGAATTGTGGTTTTTTGGCGACTTTCGATGGATATTAACCCACGGATCGAGGGGTGGACTCGTTCTCCTAAAAAAACTCTGAGTAAAACTTCTTGGGTGGTCTTGACAACCTATTAAAGGGATCGAGTTGCTTTGGCAGGGCTGGGGGAGACGTTTTCCAAGTCAAACAAGTGAAACATCAGAAAATACGAGTTTTTTGTGACCTTCGACATGTGTTAGCCCATGGTTCGGGGAGGCGGTAGGGGGAGGGGTGCTCGGACTCCTACAAAATTTCTAGACAAAACTTTTTGGGAGGTCCCCAACGGCCTATTAAATGGATCGAATTGCTTTGGCAAAGCCGGGAGATCCATTTTTCAAGTCAAACGGGTGAAACAACAGAAATTGTGATTTTTTTGCGAGTTTTGGTGAGTGTTAGCCCACAGATTTGGGGGTGAGCTCGGGATCCGAACAAAATTTTGCGCAAAACTTTTCGAGCGGTCCCCCAACGACCTATTAAATAGATCAGGTTGGTTTGTTGGGATCTGGATAGCCATTTTTTTAAGTCAAACGGGCAAAATGACAGAAATTACGGTTTTTTTGCAACTTTCAATAGGTGCTAGCCCGTGGTTCAGGGATGAGCTCGAACTTCAAAAAATTTTGGCGAAACTTCTATGGCAGTCCCCATACGGCCTATTAAATACGCAACTTTCGATGGGTGTTTGCCCACAGTTTTAGGTGTGGGCTTGGGATCTGAAACATATTTTGGGCAAAAATTCTCGGGGAGGAAGGGGAGAGGGATCCCCTAATGACCTATTAATGGATCGAGTTGCTTTGGTGGGGCATAGGGTGCCATTTTTCAAGTCAAACGGGTAAATGATAGAAATTGCGGGTTGTTTGCGACTTTTGGGGGTGTTAGCCCACGGTTCGGGGGGTGGCTCGGGCTCCAAGAATTATTCAGGGAAAAACTTATCGAGCGGTCCCTCGGCGGGTTCCTTTGGTGAGGTTAGGGAAGCTATTTTCCAAGTCAAATGGGGGAAACGACAGGAATTGAGAGGTTTTTGTGACTTTCGATGAGTGTTAGCCCATGGTTTAGGGGGCAGGATCAGACTCCAAGAAATATACAGGGTGAAACTTCTCGAGCGGTCACTCGACGGACTATTAAATGGATCGGATTTCTTTAGCAGTGCTGGGGAGCCATTTTCTATATCAAACTGATGAAACGATAGTAATTGTGGGTTTTTTGCGACTTTCGGTAGGTGAGCTCGGGCTTCGAAAATAATTCTGGGCGAAACTTCTCGGGCGGTCCACCGACTGCTCATTGAATGGATTGGATTGTTTTATGGGATCGAGGAAGTTATTTTTCAAGTCAAACGGGTGAAACGGTCGAAAATGTTGGGTTTTTGCGACTTTTAATGGGTGTTAGCCCACGATTCGGGGTGGGCATGGGCTTAGGAAAATATTTTGGGTGAAACTTCTCGGGCTGTCCCTAACAACCTATAAAATGGATCAGGTTGCTTTGACGGGGCTGGGAGAGCCGTTTTCTAAGTCAAGCGGGCGAAACAATGAAAATTATGAATTTTTTGTGACTTTTGGTGGGTGTTAGCTCACGGTTCGGGAGATGGGTTCGGGCTTCAGAAAAAATTCTGGGCGAAACTTCTTGGAGGTCCCCCCGACATGTTATTAAATGGTAGGAATTGTAGGCTTTTTGCAACTTTCAGTGAGTGTTAGCCCATGGTTTGGGGGTGGGCTCGGGCTTTGAAAAAAATTATGGGTAAAATTTCTTGGGTGGTCCCCTACTACCTATTAAAAGGACCGAGTTGGTTTGGCGGTGCAGGGGAGCCATTTTTCAAGTCAAATGGGCGAAACGGAAGGAATTGCATGTTTTTTGCGACTTTCAGTGGGTGTTAGCCCACGATTCGGGGAATGCGCTCGCATGAGAAAAGAATTCTGGACGACACATCTTGTGCGGTCCTTCCACGACTTATTAAATGGATCTGGTTGCTTTGACAGAGCCTAGGGAGCCATTTTTCAAGTCAAACACCTGAACGGGAGTCTTAGAACAATTGGTAAACTACTTTCGTATGATTAGAAGGTCACAGGTTCAAGTTGTGGAAACAAACTCTTGCACAAATGTGATAAGGTTGCGTACAATAAATCCTTCTGGTTCGACACGTAATTTGCTGGCACTTGGAATAATAGAAGTTTAAATCCCCGAGATGCCCTTTTAATACATCAGATCACCAACTTTAAAATCACAATTTATATTACTCTACGCTTTTTAGACCTCCATGCTTAGATTACACTGAAAACATTATTGTAATCCTTATTACTCTATGCATTACTAGAGTGTATTTGCTAATGGCTTGCCCAATTTTGTTGGTTCATTAGGAATTATTTAAGAAAATAAGTACAGATTTAGATCTGAGAGGTAAAATTAATATATCCAAGTATGAACAAATTAAGAAGACATATTATTTTTTTTAATCTAAAGAGGACATATTAATTGGCAACTTGTGTTCTCTTTCCATGTGCTTTAGATTCCAATTTAATCATTATTAACATTTAATAACTCCCTTAGTCAAGTCTTTGCTTCGACATAAAAAATTTATATGACAATATACATATATATGTTCAATTATAATATATTTATATAATTGATTTGATCAATTTTAAAATTTTCAAAACTACATATTTGGACATTGTTATGTGTTTAATATTGTTCTATGTTGGACCAGTACTATACCTTTATTCATGCAGAGACTAAAATATAGCAAGGTAGAGCAGACATTGTTTTATTAATATATAATTATATTAAATATCAATTTTATTTTAAGAATATATTAGACAAAATAGCGGGAATTAATATCAATGTTCAGTAATCAACTGCCCTACTTTTGGCTCTTTGTAGCACACCTCACATGGTGATGGTGGTTGTGATTGTAATTTAAAATGAAATGAGTAAGAATTAATATTTAACATAACCTGGTTTATACTCTTTTTAATTAATTCACATTATGCCAAATTATAGATCTTTAGAGCTAGATTGTTTAAGAAGTTAGTACACTTAATTCTAGACTTGAAAAGAATTGCTAAGGTATAGTATTCAACAAAGTTGTTCTTTAATTTATCTTTGAAACACCTACCAAATGTGTTACACCAATGAAGATTTAAAATGAAATGAGTGCAATTAATATTTAATATAACTTGGTTTATGCTCTTTTTAATTACTCCCTCCGTCCTATTTTACTTGTCCCAAATTGGGATGGCACAATAATTAAGAAAAATAATAAATAACATGATTAGTTTACCAAAGTACCCCTATTAAATGATGTTTACATTTTAAATCAAAGAAAAAGTAATTAATGTAAAGGATAAAACATGGAAAGAGAAATTTGTCTTATCTTGATAAGTAAAATGGGACATCAACTTAGCTAATTTGGGACTGGTAAAATGGAACGGAGGTAGTAATTCACATTATGACAAATTGTAGGTCGTTTGGGCTAGATTTGTTTAAGAAGTTAGTACACTTAATTCTAGATTTGAACAAAATTGTTAACGTTGTATTCAACAAAGTTGTTCTTTAATTTATCTTTGAAACACCTAGCAAATGTGTTACACCAATGAAGATTTAAAAATGAAATGAGTGCAATTAATATTTAATATAACTTGATTTATGCTCTTTTTAATTAACTCACATTATGATAAATTGTAGGTCCTTTGGGCTAGATTTGTTTAAGAAGTTAGTACACTTAAATTCTAGATTTGAACAAAATTGTTAACATGGTATTCAAGTTCAACAAAGTTGTTCTTTAATTTATCTTTGAAATACCTAGCAAATGTGTCAGATAAAGATTGATGAAGATATAATTACTGTACCTTAAACTAAAAAGTGCTCAAACTTGGACCACTGAACTTAATAAATGATTTAAGTTATATTTGCTGACAGTTATATATATTAGTGTAAGAAGAATTATACAATCCAAAATATTTTTAGGGTAAACCTTCTTATAGTATGAAATTTATAATTTTGAAAATAAACAAATACCCGCTTTAAAAGATAGAAATTACTTATATTGTATTGAATTCTATATCTAGCTTTCATATAATGCTGAACAACTTATTTCCAGCTTTTATCTTATATGCAATAATTTTTTCAGCATTATTTACAAATTTTGTCAAGTTGTCTGATTATTGCTAACCCATGCTTTAGTTCTGTGTATTAAAAATTATAAAGCAAATCCAAAATATGAAATATACTTGTATATGTATATAAACAAAGATTAGTATCGACATAGGTTGTGATGGGGTGGTTGGAATTCGTCCATCCTTAACCAGATGTTTCAAGTTTGATCCTCGGAAATGAAAAAAGTAAATCATTTCGAGAATATATATCGCCCCAGAAATGAGCTGTAAAATTTAGTCTAGCCCAATTTCGACACCGGATTTGATTCTTAGCACGCCATGAAAGATTCCTCAATATCCTATGGAGGTATGTTAGCACTTCAGAAGAGAAAAAAAAATATGTAATTTGCCCTTATTTAAGTAATATTCTTGTTTTAACTGAGTTTAGAATGTTAATACAACTGTTTATGACTTGTTGGTATTGTCTGAGTTAAGTCAGGAGGGATCCAGACATGCATGTTTTTGTTGGAGTCCCACATCGGTGGGTTAAAGGATCTTTGGTCTCCTTATATGGTCTTGGACAATCATCCCCTTATGAGCTAACTTTTGAGGTTGAGTTAGACAGTTCCATCAATGGAGGCCATTGCATGGTAATGCGGTATGTTGGAGAACAGATGATGCAAAACATGCATGTGTATTTCTTAAACTTTTCAAGATCATAAAAATAAAATCTACATATTTTGAGAAATAGACGAAAAGTACTTCAAGTGAACATTACGGAGTGATGGGAAATTACAATTCAAACCGTCCAGTTGTACGCAAACATTAATTTAAAGTACTTATGCAATGACTCGATGGGTTAAACATTGAACCAATCCAGGCTTAAGGGAATACTATATTTCCACGAGAAGTATGGCACTAACAATGAAATCAACAGTGTCGGCATGGTGAGCACATTCATGCGAAATGATCCACACAAACCCATGCTAGGTAACAATATGGGGATGGAAGTAAGTGTCCACGATGTAGTAGAAGACAGAAATTAGCATAAAGCAGTGAGGAGGGATGGCCTTCTTGACATCACCAATACTAAAAGGGGGCTTTGAAATTGGGATTCTTTGGAGAGGATTTTTCTTTGCTTCAGTTGTAGTTGTTGGAGTAGACATATTGCCACCACCTCCCATTCTTGATACTGAACCTGCAACAATTAAGTTTTGCTTCAAAATCTTGACAATTTGCAAAGGGCTTTGCCAATTAGTGACACAAGTAGAAAATCAATTAGATGTTATTTTCCGATTGAAACAATAATGTTGCTGCATATATAATTAAATCCATAATAAATAAAACACATCAAAAATCACTAAATCAAATGACAAAATTAGCAAATACAAGAAGAATGAGCATATTCAAAAAAGACCTCATAAATAAAGATAGATTTTTGGTGAGGAAAAAACTACCTCACAATTCAAAAACACCTTATAGCCTTACCTAAGATTGGATACATCTCTTGCTGATCACTTTCTCACTAATTTTGTAAAAATAGAGGATAATTTTCTTTATTATTTTTTCAAAAAATAAAAGTTGAGGATAATAGAAAGGGAAATGGAGGAGGAGATTAATTACGAGGTCGTGAATTGAACTATGACCAACAAAATGAAAGATTCAGATAGTCAAACAAAGAGAAGGTAACAGTTTGACCACTCATCTTTTTAATTTCGGGGCTATAACCATCTGACATTCGGAACTTGTTGGTCTAACTAGTCAAGGTTAATTTGCTTATCTAGCGTAAGACCTATTTAATTAAGGGATTTTCTTCATTTGTTTTACACAAGTCCAATTAACTTATGAACTCCAAACTCGATTTTGATTATTTTCTCGGGCTTCTACTCAGACTTTGAAGCGCCAAAGTAGTCATTTTCGCTCCAAACGCGCTCATTAGCTCAAATATCATTCTACACAAAAAAATCACACATAATAAGCACACAAATATATATACTTGTAATAAAATAGTAATAAAAGAATATATATGAAGGATAAATAGCGGCTAAATGTATGTATTTTATGCCGGATAACTTTATACGAATGTACATACTTTTTCCAGATTTATTGAGCCTTGCTATGTTCTATGATTTGTTAATGTGTCTGGCATCTAAGGGTGTCAAACGGGCCGGGCCGACCCGGCCTAGTTTGACCCGGTCAAGTAAGCCCTAGTGCTTTAGGGTTCCGGGTCCCGAGCCCCGGGCCAGTTTTTTATTAAAATGGGCCCGGTTAATTCGGCCCGGATCAAGCCCGATCCAGGCCCGCCGGTTAACCGTCCCGAAAAATTTTTTTTAAAAAAAATTAGATTTTAGGCCAAACTAGCCGTTGGCCCAACGGCTATATAGCCGTTTTTGGGTCCAAACGGCTAGTTTGGGCCCATTTAATAAAAAAAAAAAAAAACTTTAAAAAATATTTTTTAATCCCCAAAAAAAATCTATAAATACCCTACAACTTCAAATCATTTTTCACACAATTTTTCACTCTCTCAAATCTCATTCTGTCTCAAATCTCAATTCTCAATTCTCTAATATTCAATATATTTAATTTCTTAAAGTGTTCACTTTAATTTTTTAATTTTTCGTTTACAAAGTATGAGCGGAAGTTTCTAAAGTCGCAATCTTCGGATACTTCCAAAATTTGGTATTGTCGTTCCATCTCTTACGTTTAATTTTTATTTATTGTATTAATTGTTTAATAATTAATTTTATTATATTTGTGTATTTTGAATATTTTTAGTTTAATTTAATTTATATTATGGATAAATTAAAAAACCTCGCTGCTAAAGGTGTTAAAATTTTTTGTCCCGGAAGCGGTAGTGGTAGTAAAAAGCGAATTACTAGCGGTAGAGGTAGTTCAAGTAATAGATATACCCGTGTGGCTTCGCCTCCGGTACCGCTTGGTACACCTTTTGAGGAAGAAATAGGTGTAGGTGCTCACGATATAGATTATGTAGAAGCTCAGGAAAATTACGGTATAGAAGAAGAAAATGAAGTAGATGCAGTTAATTTAGACGAAAATAATGAAAATATTGCTGAAACACCCGCAGTAGGAGATGCTAACGTTAGATCTGAATCAGTTAATCTCCCTTCCCGTCCTCCCAGTGCCCCAAAACCTCGTAAAAGAACTAGTATTGCATGACAATTTTTTGAACGTATATCAGATATTGAGGTGCAGTGCAATATTTGTCAACAAATATATAAGCATAGAAGTGGAGGCAAGCAAGGGGGTACGAGTACGTTAATGAGACATATAGCTGAAGATCACAAAAGAGAGTTAAATATTGCAAAAGGTGGTGGGGGTGTTGGTGGGTCAATGCAAACTAGAATGGACCCAACAACCGGTCAAGTAGCGAAAAAGTATAATAAATTGAGGGACAGGAAAGAAATAGCTAAAATGGTAGCTGTGGGTTGTTTGCCTTTTAGTTTTCCTTCTTCTGATGCTTTTATTCGTTATATACAAGCAATTTATAATCCTATGTTTAATGGTATTCCTAGAACTACTTGTCGGTCTGATATTTTTAGACTCCATTCACAATATTGTTTTTATTTATCAACATTGTTAAAAAATATTCAATGTAGATTGTCCCTAACTCCTGATCTTGGTCGTGCTGTAAATAAAAATGATTATTTAACCGTTACTTGTCATTGGATGGATAGTAATTTCGTGATGCAAAAACGTATTCTTGCTTTTTCATATGATGAAGATCGTAAACATATTGGACAATTTATTGCTGATTCTATTGTTAAAATTGCCGGATATTATGGTATAGAAAATAAAATTTTATGTATTGCTTTTGATAATGCTTCTAACAACAAGACTGCTATAACAAAAATAAAATCTACGCTATCTCCGCCCTTGCCTGAAATTTTTCATATTAAGTGTGCATGCCATATATATAATTTAATTGTAAAAGATGGTCTTGACTTTTTTGAGCTTTATATTGAAAAAATTCGTCTTGCCGTTGGTTTTATTCAAGGAAATAATCGTAGATCGAGAATTAGAGAATTTAAATTTAAATGTCAAGAAAATGGACTTACACCGATTTTGATGGCTGAGAAAATTGATACTAGATGGAATTCTACGTATGAATTTTTAAAAACTTGTTATAAATATAGAATTCTATTACACTAGCTTTTAACCAACATTGCGGTTCATTTGCTGATTCTGCTGATTGCATGCTACATAATTCTGATTGGGTTGTAATTAATGATCTTGTTAAGTTTTTAGAAAAATTTTATGTAGCTACGGTTGAATTTTCCGGTGCTTACTATCCTACTGTTTGTAATATTTTGGCATATATAGCCGATATTTCTGGTTTGCTCCAACAATATAAAAATAAAAAAGGTTATAAAGAAGCTGTTGGCGCCATGTTTACGAAATTTAAAAAATATTTTTTCCCGATTCTCCCTATTTATTTAGTTGGTGTTATGCTAAATCCGTGCATGAAATATAATCATATGTGTCACTTTAGTACTCTTATTTATACGAACTTAGAAATAAATATTAACCATGATTCTGAACAAGTACAGCCTGATTTGTGGACGGCTATGGCCGATGCAAAGGATTATATAGAAAAATTATATAATCACTATGCTGATTTATTTGATTCAGCCGTACCTACAAATATCACTCCAACTGTCGCTCCTCATCCTCCCGAGGAGCCATCATCTTCTAAAAGGCCGGCACATAGTGGTTTTTCTGATTCGTTTTATGATTTAAATTGTTGGAACAGTGTCGATGAGAGAACTTACACATCAACTTATCGGGAAGAGCTGAAATATTATCTTCGGACGGCACCAGAGGATCGCAGACGACGGATCAACACGCTGAATTGGTGGAGGAATAATGAATCACCATATCCTGTGCTTTCAAGATTAGCTAGAGATATCTTGAATGTTCCAATGTCAACCGTTACATCAGAGAGCGCCTTCAGTCAGGGACGACAGCAGCTTGGAGACAACCGACACTCATTGGGAAGCAATGCAATGAATGTTCTAGTTTGCCTCAGAGATTGGATTAGATCGGAAAGAAGAAACCAAGGAATGGAACCGGAGCCGAGCGACGAGCTGAAACTTGAAGAAATTATGACTTCACGGGAGAACTCAGCAGAATCAAATCCAATGCATGGTTTTTCCCCCGTTGACTTCGATTATCCTATGCAAGTTCCCATTAATATTAACATGAATGAGTTGAAAAAAATGATGCATAATTTATAGATTTTTCATTCATGTAAATTATAAATTTTGGATCATTTTGTAATCAATAAAATTCCCCAAATTCATTCACTCCTTAGTCGTTGTTTTTTATTTTTTTTATTTAACAATTTTAAATTGAATTTCTAGTTTTCTACTTTAAATTAAAAACTTACTTCTAATATATTATTAATTTACTACCAAATATTATTAATTTATTATATTAAGTAGCATATGTTTTGTATATTTGTGCATATATCTTCTATAGAAGTGTATATTTAACGTATACATGTGTATATATTTTATAAATTAGTATATAAGTATATCTATACATATTGTAATGTATATATAATGTAGTATATTTTATAAGTAGTAGTATATATACATTTAATGGTGCGTATACACGTGTATATATCTTCTATAGAAGTGTATATTTAATGTATACATGTGTATATGTTTTTATAAATTAGTATATAACTATACAAATATATATTGTAATGTATATATACATTATAGTATATTTCATTTAAAGTATTACATATACATAGAATAGAGTGTATATATGTGAATGGATCTTCTATAGACATGTATATTTAACGTATACATGTGTATATATTTTTATAAATTAGTATATAACTATACAAATATATATTGTAATGTATATATATTGCATATATCTCATTTAAAGTATTACATATACATAGAATAGAGTGTATATATGTGTATAGATCTTCTATAGACGTGTATATTTAACGTATACATTACTTTATGTTTTATAAATTAGTATATATATTGTAGTATATACTTTTTTTAAAGTAGTACATATATATTGAATGGTGCGTATATATGTGTATATATCTTCTATAAACGTATATCTTTAAAGTATACAAGTGTATATGTTTTATAAATTAGTATGTAACTATATATATATATATACATAGTGTTGTATATATATATATATATATGTATATCACTATATTGTAGTATATATTTTATTTAAAGTAGTACATATATATTGAATGGTGCATATATATGTGTATATATCTTCTAAAGTAGTATATATTTAACGTATACATGTGTATATGTTTTATAAATTAGTATATATATATATATATTGTAGTGTATATATATATATATATGTTATACTATTATAGCATATGTTTTATTTAAAGTAGTACGTATAGTCATATATAATTATATATTGAATGGTACGTATATATGTGTAATTGTTTATACTTTATATATTTTTTTAAAAATATATATTGTATATTGGAGTGTATATAGTGTATATTGGAGTGTATATAGTGTATATTGGATTTTTTATTTATTTTTTAAACGGGTTTGACCGGTTTTTAACTGGGTTTTGGTGGATTTGACCGGATTGGGTTAAGTGGGTCGGGTTCGGATGGGTTTTATTTTTTTTACTGTTTGACCCGGCCCGGCCCAACCCAGTTAATGCCAAACCCGACCCGTAACCGGCCCAAAACCCGAATAAAATGGGAGAACCGATTCCGGGTTGGCCCGGCCCGTTAGACACCCTTACTGGCATCTCATTTATAAGGTACATTGCTAATATGTTTATTATTATTCTTTATTGGATTAGAATATGTTTAATATCAATTTGATTTTAAGAATACAATAAACCACAAACAACCCTTGGGGCTTGGTGTATATAACAGCTAGTAGGAATATCAATGCGAAGTAGTCAACTGATCATCTTTCACTCTATTTACGTGTTACAGATCATAGGGTGGTGGTTATTATTGTACTCCTGTTATTCATTTTAACTCGGCACATTCTGCTTTTCGAGAATCAAATTCCATAAACTTTGATTAATAGTTTAAAATGCATTTTTTCATCATATTAATATGTGAAGGATTATAACATGTAGTACTTTTCGTATAATTTTCGAACATCAAAATTTAAAATTTGAAATATTAAATTAATCTACTTGATTTATATTCTTTTAATTAATTCACGTCTTGACAAACTGTGGACGGTTAAGACTAAGATTTATTTAAGAAGTTGGTAAACTTAATACTAGGTTTAAACTAAATTGTCAACACTATTGAACAAAATTATTCTCTAATTTATTTTTCAACACCTACCAAATATGTCAGATCGAACTGAAAAGTGTATCATACTCATACATGTTACGCATAAGTTACTATCATGTGTACCACATGGAATTTGGTTATAATACAAAGATTATCATACATGTTACACACAGTAACTGTTCTAGACTTGAAAATAGTAATCAAACACAGAACAAGATGACACAAATTTTTGTACCTGAACGGGAGTCCTGGAGTAATTGGTAAAGTTATTTTCATGTAATTAGAAGGTCATGGATTCACGCTGTGGAAACAACCTCTTGCAAAAATGTGGGATAAGTTTGCGTACAACAAATCCTTGTTGTTAGGGCCTTAATTTCTCGGACCCTGTGAGTAGCAGAAACTTTAGTGCATTGGGATGCCCTTTTATAATACATCATATCGCCAACTTTAAAATCGCTATTTATATTGCTATGCTCTTTTCAGACCTCACAGGTGAGCTTACACTGCAAACATTATTGTAATTCACGTTACTCTATGCATATACTAGAGTGTATTTGCTTATGGCTTGCCCAATTTTGCTGGTTCATTAGGAATTATTTAAAGACAGTAAGTACAGATTTAGATCTACACGGGTAACATTAATTATGTAACGACGCTGAGTCCATAAGAGGGGTGTATGTAATACCCCAACTTAGGATAAGGAATCGGCAAAACACAGGAGGGATGATGAGTATATAAGTAAGCAAGCCTTACTCCCTAGTGACGTGTTTTAAAGCCGTGCAGGCCTGGGCCCAGAGAGGACAATATCACTAGTGGACTGGGCTAAGGGGTCTCTCGGACCTTCGTGGTTCGGGATACCCGTCGCGGCCAGGGCATCGGCTTGGGTCATGACAAGAACGGCATCAAAGCTGCTGTCTGTGTATATAAGTAAGCAAGTCTTACTCCCTAGTGACGACTTGTAAAGTTGAGCAGGCCTAGGCCAGAGTGAACAATATCACTAGTGGGCTAACGCGTTTTAAAGCCGTGCGGGCCTTCGTGGGCTAAGGGGTCTCTCGGGCCTTCGTGGTTCGGGATGTCCATCGCGGCCAGGGCCTCGGCTCGGGTCATGACAAGAATGGTATCAAAGCCGATGTTGTGTATATAAGTAAGCAAATCTTACTCCCTAGTGACAACTTTTTAAAGTCGTGCGGGCCTGGGCCAGAGCGAACAATATCAGTAGTAGGGTAACGCGTTTTAAAGCCGTGCGTGCCTTCATGGTTCGGGATGCCCATTGCGGTCAGGGCCTCGGCTCGAATCGTAAAAATATCCCCACTTAATCAAAAGTCGTTGTTCGACATTTAAAATTTTCTATCAAAATATATGTATATATTTTCGATTATAATGTATTTATATAATCGATTTGGTTCGATTTTTAATTTTTTGTAAATACATATTTGGTACATTGCTGATATGTTTATTATTATTGCATGTTGAACCAGTGCTGTACCTTGATTTATGCAAAGACTAAAATATAGCAACTAGACACCCTTTAATAACGCAGAGACTAAAATATATAGGACACCATGTTATTAATATATAATTAAATATTAATTTTATTTTAAAAATATATTTGACCAAATAGCGATATAGACACCCTTTATTAATGCAGAGAATAAAATATAGCAACAGGACACCATGTTATTAATATATAATAATATTAATTTTATTTTAAGAATATAATATATATATATTAGACCAAATAGCGGGAATTAATTAATATCAATGTTCAGTAATCAAAATGTCTACTTTTGGCTCTACGTGGCACACCCCACAAATGGTGATTGTGATTGTAATTTAAAATGGAAGAGTACAATTAATATAGCATAGCCCAATTTCGATATCAGATTTGATTATTAGCACGCCATGAAAGATTCCTCGATATCACATGGAGGTGTTAAACCACTTGATAGGATGGGAATGGGACTATACTTTATTCATGAAAAATATTAGTACTATATAGAGCCTTGGGTCAGTTTAGTAAGGTAGAGTTTATTTGTATATTATATTATAATTCCACTTGCAAATTAATAAAGGTCCATGGCAGGTGAATCCGTCCTCATTATCTATTTATATTTATCTAATCCATTTCCATTTTTTGTATACACATTGCAAGTTTCTAAAGAGAAAGAAGAAAAACAAAAAGTCCTTATTAGCTGATAAAATTGTGGACTAAAGGGGTGTCTCAAGTCTCAACAATCAATATCAATGTATGACAGTGAGAAAGAAAATGTAATTTTCTCTTGTTTTGAGTAATATTCCTGTTTTAAATGAGTTTAGAATGTTAATACAACTGTTTATGATCACGACTTGTTGGTGTTGTCTGAGTTAAGTCAGGAGGGATCCCAGACCCAAACATGCATATTTTGTAACAAGACCAAAGTGTAGGAACTTATTTTTTGTTGCTCTTCCACGATCACAAATTAAACTAATTAATGGGATCGCGAAAACCTCTAGGTAAAAGATGAAAAATAATAGTTTTTTACCATGGCTTTTACACAATTTTTTGAGATTTTGAGCTACGGTTTGAAGGGATTTCGACTAGGTATCGATAACTAACCTAAAAGTAACAATTTTAATGTCATTTATGTTTAAACTTTAAACACAAGATGTACACTTATAAAAAGCTTAAAAATATTCTACATATTTGAGAAATACATGAAGGGTACTTCATCAAGTGAGCAGAATTATTGATTTAAAAAAGAAAAAACTGATAAAGACTCCCCAAGTGTCTTTGTAAGATCTGACTAGCATGGAATGTGAACCATTTAAAATGATACATTATGGAGTGATATGATAGTAAATTACAATCCAAACAAGTTGTAAACAAACACTAATTTAAAGTACTTGTACAATGACTGATGTTAAACATTTAACAAGTTTTTTGTATTCATTTTCTAGAGCTTGTTTTTAAACCAAAACACACCATTATCATGAGATCCTTCATCTTGCTCCACATACACGCACTCCCCCGACTCCCTCCAGAATGCTCTATAGAAGGGAGTATTGTCAGATTGATAGTATTCTCCTAGTACTGGCTTGATAGCTTCGGTTGCCTCCTCCGTGTGGTAATGTGGCATGGTTGAGAACAGATGATGCACCACGTGAGTATTTGGACCATTGTGAAAGAACTTATTTAGAATACCAGTGTCTCTGTCTACTGTACATAGAGCTCCTCTTAACCAATCCCACTCGGATGAATCGTAATATGGCACTGAAGGGTGAGTGTGGTTTAAATAAGTCAGTAGCGTTAAGAAGCAATTCAGAAATACGAGAGGCATCCCATAAATACATACAAGCCAAGCTAACCCTTGGGCCAAAGCAACACGATACAACACATAAGCCGTTGCAATCACACCTACATCTGAAACATATATCCATAACCTCTCACGCTTATTATATATAGGTCCATACGGATCATAGTGACATGCAAAGCGGTCATAATGTCTTCCCGTGAAATTACACGCCAAGTACAAAGGCAGGCCGAGAGGGAGGAACATGATAGGTAGGACTGTTCGTCCTACAGGATTGTTCATGCATTTTTTCAAGAAAGGTAGTTCAGATTTAATTCTTGGCACGTGGACTTCATCACGCTCAAGGGAATTAGTATTGGAGTGGTGTCGACGATGACTGTATTTCCACGAGAAGTATGGCACTAGAAATGCAGAGTGTAAGATAAAACCAACAGTGTCATCCACCCACTGGTAATCACTAAAGGCGTGGTGGCCACATTCATGGCAAATAATCCATAGTCCACCGAAAACTAAAGATTGAGCAATCCAGTAAGTAACCCATGCTAGGTAACGATAGGGAGATGGAAGGAGGTGAAAGTAAGTCGAGGCTATGTAGTAATAGACGAAAACTGCTAATAGATCACGAGCAGTATAGTAGAATGAGCGGATGAGCAATCGTTGAAAGCAGTGAGGAGGGATAGCCTTCTTGATATCACCAATTGTAAAAGGAGGCTTCGAAGTTGGCATTCTTTTGAGAGGATTATTCTTACTTGTTTGAGTAGACATATTGCCACCACCTCCCATTCTTGATCCTGATCAACCTGCAACAATTAAGTTTTTCTTCAAATCTTGACTAGGAATTGAATATTGCAAAGTTTTTGTCAATTATTTTTCGATTGAAACAATAATGTTGCACCATAATTTTTTCAATAATAAATTAAACACATCAAAAATCACTAACTCAAATGCCAAAATTAGCAAATAAAACAAGAATGAGCATATTTAAAAAGAGTGTATAAAAATAAAGATAGATTTTTGGTGAGGAAAAAACTACCTCACAATTCAAAAACACCTTATAGCTTTACCTATGGTTGGATACAATCTCACGTCCACTTTCTCTCAACTTTATAGAAAAAAGAGGAATAGAAACAGTTGACTTAAGGTAATTTTCTATATTTTTTTTCAAAATTAAGAAAATTGAAGGTAATGAAAAGGAAATGGAGGAGGATATTAATTATGATATGGAAAATCTATCTGTCTGTCACTAATAATGTAATTCAGATAGTCAAACAAAGAAAACATAATGGTTTGATCACTCATATTTTTTTATTTCGGGGCTATAATTCTCTGATATTCGGAACTTGTTTGTTTAACTGATCAAAGTTTGCTTAGCTAGGAAAAGTGCTTAATTACTGTTTACTATTATCTATTTAATAAGAAAGTTGTGATATAGTTCGTTTCGGACCAAGTTCGCATGGTTTTTTCCAAAAGACCTAACACCATTAAGAGATCCCATATTTTATAAGTAGTTTCTCAATTTTTTCAGCTACCAATGTGGAACTTTGATTCGCACACCTAATAATTTACCCCTTGAATTAAGTTGTACACGGCCCATTACCACGATGGTCATCAAGTCATCCAGATTCATTGTATGCCAAAAAAAAAAAATGAAAAAAAAAAAAAGATTCACTAAATGCCACCCATTTCATTTGATGGCAACTGAAGCCTGCAACTAGCTTCTTCATTTATGTCCATCTTCAAGCTCATAAGGGTAAGTAAACGAGCTATATATCCCATCATTTCGTCATACCTTATAACTCATCCCGTCGAATCTGGGCACTGATACCTAATCAATCAGCCTAAAATACTCTAAATACATAGTGTGATATTGTCTGTTTTTGAACAAAGGCCGCATGATTTTTTCCAAAAGCGCCACATAGTTAAGAGATCATGCATGTAGCTCCTCAATTTTTCAACTCCTCATGTGGAACTTTTCTTCAAACACCCTATACAACTTTATCTATGCGAAAAGATGCTATAAGTTGCAATTCTTCTCATATTAATATGACGAAAAAATACATATTTCAAACGTTGAAGCACTTCTCTGCAACTTTCCATTGTAGAACACTATTCTCCAACTACCATTCCAGTCTTTTCATTAATATTAAAACTTTTCACATGTTTGATTATTAATAATCCCAGGCAGTAAACGACTGATGTTTGTTTTTCTTTTTTTTTTAAAAATAACAGCTCATAAATTTATGAACTTACGTCTTACATCTATGTACGAAATATTAAATTTACCTAACCAACCTTATCCTATTTATATATATATATATGTCCATGTCCATATGGATTAACTTTTTATAACTTGACTTGTTCAACCTTTAATTCACCTCTGAGAAGCTTATTGCTAGTTTTGCATTATATTATTATGTATGATTACTACAGGAAATTAGTGACGTTTATGTGTAGGGACGAAGTCAGGATTTGAAATTTATGTTTTGAACAACCGTGAATCTATAGTTCATTTTAGTTATTGAGTTGAGTAAATGCTCTGTTTCCATCCTGAACTATACACGAAATTGTTAAGACACACCCGAAGTACTTTAGGAGGGTCCTATTACCCCTGACTAATTAAAACTGTATTTTTGGCAACCTTAGTGCCTACGTGGCACATACATAGCACATCAGTGAATCAACACACTGAAGGTTCACGTAGACACACGTATGTGACACATAGGCATAAAAGTTGTCAAAAATGCGGTTTTAATTAGTCCAGGGGAGTAATAAGACTCCTAAAGTTCGGATGTACCTCAACAATTTCGTGTATAGTTTAGGGTAAAAACAATATATTTTCTCTATTAATTTTACAATTAAGTATCTATAAATATATAACGGACTTACTAATACAAATATAAGGTCGTAAAGAAATTTGTGCAAGTTTCAGAATGACTAAATACATACATATTATATATACACTTAAATTCAATGTCAACTGTCAGTTTGATACTTCAACAACAACAACAAACCCAATGTATTCCCATCTAGTGGGGTCTGGGGGGGTAAGATGTACGCAGTCCATACCTCTACCTCTAAAGAGGTAGAAAGGCTGTTTCCAATAGACCCCCGGCTCAAAACACGAGATACCGCACAAATACATAGTAAAGCACAGAACAAGATTTCATAACATAAATACGGCACCCATAAGTAATAAAAACAGAGAAAAGCACACAGATTCGTAATAAAACATGGAACAAGGTACCATAACAAGAATAATACCCCCACCAAGTAATTCCCTACACTAGCGACCCAAACTGACCCTAGCCTTCTTCCCTAATTCACGTCCTCCAGATCTTCCTATCTAGGGTCATGTCCTCGGTGAGCTATAACTGCTCCATGTCCCGCCTAATCACCTCACCCCAGTACTTCTTCGGCCTACCCTTACCCCGCCTAAAACCATCCAACGCTAGCCTCTCACACCTACGAACCGGGGCATCCATGCCCCTCCTCATCACGTGTTCGAACCATGTCAATCGGACCTCCCGCATCTTATACTCCACTGGGGTCACACCAACCTTCATCTCATTCCGAACTCTATCCCCTCTAGTCAACCCACACATCCAACGCAACATCTGCATTTTTGCCACGTTCATTTTTTGGATGTGGGAGTTCTTAACTGGCCAACACTCCGCTCCATACAACATGGCCGGACGGACTACCGCCCTGTAGAATTTAAGCTTGGGCGGCACCTTCTTATCACACAACACCCCCGACGCGAGCTTCCACTTCATCCATCCCGCCACAATACGGTGCGAGACATCCTCGTCAATCTCGCCGTTACCCTGGATCACGGACCCGAGATACTTGAAACTATCCCTCTTACATACCTCCTGTGATTCCAACTTCACTACCACCTTATTCTCCAGCCTCACGTCATTAAACTTGCATTCCAAATACTCTGTCTTGCTTCTGCTCAACCTGAACCCTTTAGACTCAAGCGTTTGTCTCCACACCTTTAATTTGTCATTCGCACCCCCTCGCGTCTCATCAATCAAAACTACATCATCTGCAAAAAGCATACACCAAGGCACCTCCCCTTGAATATGCCGCGTCAACACATCCATCACCAAAGCAAACAAAAAGGGACTAAGAGTAGATCCCTGAAGCAATCCTGTCAAGACAGTGAAATGCTCTGAGTCTCCTCCTACCGTCCTCACCTGAGTTTTCGCTCCATCATACATGTCCTTTATTGCTCTGATATACGCCAGCGGGACTCCACTCACCGCCAAGCATCTCCAAAGCACCTCCTTGGGGACTTTGTCGTATGCCTTCTCTAGGTCGATAAACACCATGTGTAGGTCCTTCTTCCTTTCCCTATACTGTTCCACCAGCCTCCGTACCAGGTGAATTGCCTCCGTCGTCGAGCGGCCAGGCATAAATCCAAACTGGTTTTCCGAAATAGACACTATCCGTCTCATCCTCACCTCGACCACTCTCTCCCAAATCTTCATAGAGTGACTTAATAACTTAATCCCCCTATAGTTATTGCAACTCTGGATGTCACCCTTATTCTTATAGAGAGGGATCATGGTACTCCACCTCCAAGCCTCGGGCATTTTTGTCGTCTTGAAGATTTCGTTAAATAATCCAGTCAGCCACCTTACACCAGCCTCCCCAGCGAACTTCCAAAACTCCACTGGTATCTCATCCGGCCCCGTCGCCCTACCCCTTCGCATCCTGCGAACATCCTCTCTAACCTCTTCTACCTTAAAAGTCTACAATAACTAAAATCCCGACGCTCCTCTGAGTGCTCCAGCTCCCCTAACACAATAGCTCTATCCCCTTTGTCATTCAAGAGCCTATGAAAGTACGACTGCCATCTATTCTTAATGTGGTCGTCCTCCACCAGCACTGTACCGTCCTCCCCCTTAATGCACCTCACCTGGTCGAGGTCACGACCCTTCCTCTCCCTAGCCTTAGCGAGTCTAAACAACTTTTTCTCCCCTCCTTTCCCCTGTAACCCGGCATACAAACTCTCAAAAGCGGTCGTCTTAGCCGCCGTAACTGCTAACTTAGCCTCCTTCTTAGCTAGCTTGTACTCTTTCCTGTTCACCCGCTTCTCTTCTTCGTCCTTACTCTCAACCAACTTATCATACGCCTCTTTCTTGGTCCCCACTTTCTTCTTAACCTTTTCATTCCACCACCAATCCCCCCCGATGAACCTACATTTGGGTCAAGAAAATATTAAATACTTTCCCTAGCCACCTTATCCGATTTATATATATGTCCATGTTGACTAACTTTTTATAACTTGACTTGCTCAACTATTTTTAATTCACCTCTGAGAAGCTTATTATTGCTAGTTTTGCATTATATTATTATATGTATGATTACTACAGGAAATTAATGATGTTTATGTGTAGGGACCAAGGCAGGATTTGAAATTTTTGTTTTGAACGACCTCCAAATCTATAGTTTATCTTGGTTATTGAGTTTACAATATAATTAAGTATCTGTAAATATTTAACGGACTTACTAATACTGTTAGATTCGGACAGGATAAATCAAACCACACGTAAAAGAGAAAAACAAGAACAACACAACAAATTTAAGTGGAAACCCTTGTCGGGAAAACCACGGGCAGAGGCAGAGGAATTTCACTATGAAAGGAGAGGAGTATAATGTGGAGAATGTGCGTATTTTCTAAATACTCAAAACAACCCACTAAATGCATTTATATAATACATATATACAAATAAGTCCTAGACCCAAAAACATTAAGGTTCATACCGCGGGGACTTCGCCCCCGGCCGCACCCCCATCGGGGGTCAATGCTATCATCACAGACCCCATTAAAAATCACAAACATGAGTCGCACCGCAAAATTTTCAGGATCGGATCAACAAAATTCGGATCACAACTCTAACAAATACAAATATAAGGTCTAAGTAAATATTATTAGGTATGTCCGAACGAAGTCGTAACTAAGTAATACTCTACCTAAAGAAGTTTGTGCAAGTTTCAGAATGACATAATACATAGATATACACTTAAATTCAACTTCAATATCAACTGTCAATTTGATACTTTAATTAACTTATTCAATGATCAACTAGCTAGAATGACTAAACACTTCAATAGTTCAATTTGACAAAAATGTATCTCATAAATCACTCATACTGACATGACAACTATTTGTCTATCAATAATTGAATTATACAGATGCGATACTTACATAACACGAATTAGCAATTTGATAAAAGATTATTATTTGATGTTGTTGGTGTGTACATACATAAAAAAAAAATACATTTTTGAGTACCCTACCAAGATTTTTTTTAATTGAAAAACCATCTCCCATGGCTATATATATATATATATTAAATAACATGTGGTCTTGGGTGGTAGGCTGGAGGGTTAGGCCGTTAGCATACCAAGATTAAACGATGATACAGTTGACTCGGATATTATGGTCATAATAATAATAAGATTAACTATAAACGAAATTATTGAGACACATCCGAACTTAAAGGTGGTTCTATTACTCCTAGACTAATAAATCGTATTCTTGGCAAATTTAGTGCCTATGTAGCACATACAAAAACCTTCAGTATATTGATTCACGCAGTGTGCCACTTGTATTCCACATGGACACTAAGGTTGTCAAAAATACTATTTTAGTCCTGGGGTAGTAGTACCCCTTTAAGTTGGAGTGTGTCTCAATAATTTTGTTTATAATTCAGGATGAAAACAGTGTATAATAATAATAATAATAATAATAATAATAATAATAATAATAATAATAATAATAATAATAATAATAATAATGACGATGACGATGACGATGACGATGACGATGACGATGATGATGATGATGATGATTGGAAAGTACGATAATTGGAAAGCTAAATTCATTGATGGTAAGTACGATCATTGGAAAGTTAAATTCATTGATGGTCTTCCACCCTTATTTGCAGAAAGAGTCCGAAAATCTCTTAGAGGGTCTTATGGAGAAGTCCGGTATTCTGAAAAAACCTATGGTCAGCTTATTGTAGCTTGTACTCAAGAAGGCTTAGCCCTTTGTAACGAGTTGAAATTAGCTAGACAAATTAAGATTGATAAATTCAGAGAAAAATCTCAATTAGGAGACTTCTGTGAACAATTTGGTATGGATAAACCTTTAGTGTGAAAACCTCATAGTTATTCCAAGACTCATAAATCCTACAGGAATAAACGTTCCAGACATAGGAGTAAGGAAGAACGTGAAGCTAGAAAATCTTTTCGTAAATCTACTAGATTTACCAAAAACCGGTCGAAAAGGGACTTAGCCAAAATCCGGTGCTATAAATGCAACCAGTATGGTCATATAGCTCCAAACTGCAAATTGCAAAAACTAAAAACCCTTGAACTTTCTGAGGAAATTCATGATCAAGTCTACAATTTATTGTATACATCTGGTTCAGAGTCTGATTCTACTTCTGACAATGATTTTGAATTACCTGAGTCTGATAGTGCTCTAGATCAGGGTAATAAATGTAATAACTGTGATAACAATGTTTGCAATTGTGATGAAATGATGTATAAACTCCAGGCCCAATTTGAGGATCTCGATTTCAATGTTAAAACTCTTACTGCTGAAAATATTCTTGAATTATTAAAAGAAGTTACTGATGAAAAATTTCGCAAAAAAATTCTAAATCTTGCTACTCAAAAAACTCCTGCTTCTACTAATACTTCTAGAGAAAGCTCCTTTGATAATCATCATATGTCTTATTCCTTAGCTGAAGTTAATCGACGCCTTGCTTTAAGCAGAACCCCTGGTAGGGATACTACTCTTGATGATTTAAGAATCGAAGTTGAGCAATTGAAAAAGGAAATTATTTCTTTAAAACAAAATCAGATGATTTCTGATCATAGAATTTTGGAAATTGAAGAAAAAATAGAAGTCTCTACAAACTCTGCAAAAGGAAAGAAAAAGATTTGGACTATTCTGAAAATTCAAAAAAATTTGAACTTTCTAACTTCAGTTCAACAGAAGATTTGAAAAAGGATTATTTCTTAGGTATGATGCAAATTGTTACTGCTCATAAATGGTATATAAATTGTACTATTTTAATCAATAGGGAAATTTTTATCACTAATGTTGCCATGATTGATCGTGGCGCTGATGTTAGTTGTATTCAAGAAGGATTAATTCCAACTAAGTATTTTGAAAAAACTACTCATCTCATAAGATCTGCAACTGGTCATACTCTTGATATCAATTATAAATTGCCTAATACTCATATTTGTCGTGATAAAGTCTGTATTCCTCACTTCTTCTTTTTAGTAAAAAATTAATTTTATCCTCCTATTATTTTAGGAACCCCTTTTATAAATGCTATTTACCCATACACTCATATAGATGCAAATGGTTTTAAGGCTACTTACAAGGGTAAACAAATTTCCTATCCTTTTGTTACTCATCCGGTAACCAGGGATATAAATGCTCTTATTAACATGAAATAAAATCAATTGAACTTTTTGCAATTAGAATTGATGAGCATTAATATTTTCGATACTATGAAATCTGTCAAGGTACAAGAAAAAATAAAAATGATTTCTACTCAATTGATGCTTGAAATTTGTGTTGATCACCCAAATGCTTTTTGGAACAGAAAAAGGCATATTGTATCTCTTCCCTATGAGGATGACTTCAACGAAGAAAAAATTCCAACAAAATCTCGGCCCTGTCAAATGAATACAGAATTAGTAGAATTCTGTAAAACAGAAATTGATAGTCTTTTGCAAAAGGGTCTTATAAAAAAGGGTCTTATAAAACCTTCAAAATCTCCTTGGTCTTGTACAGCTTTTTATGTCAATAATGCTGCTGAAAAGGAACGAGGAATACCTCGATTAGTTATCAATTATAAACCTCCGAATAAAGTTTTAAAATGGATTCGGTATCCTATTCCGAATAAAAGAGACTTACTTTCTCGATTATATGAGGCCAATATATTTTCTAAATTTGATTTAAAGTCTGAATATTGGCAGATACAAACTGATAAAAGGCATACCTAAAGAACCGCTTTCAATGTCCCTTTTGGACAGTATGAATGGAATGTGATGCCTTTTGGATTAAAAAACGCTCCTTCTGAATTTCAGAAAATCATGAACGATATTTTTAACCCGTATATGGATTTTATAATTGTCTATATCGATGATATTCTGGTATTTTCAAAAACTCTTGAATCTCATTTTAAGCATTTAAATACTTTTAAACAAATTATTATTCAAAATGGTTTAGTCATTTCTAAACCAAAGATCAACTTATTTCAAACTAATATTCGCTTTTTAGGTCATAATATTTCACAAGGTTCAATAGAACCTATTCAACGAGTTCTAGAATTTGCTAAGAAATTTCCCGATGAAATTACTGAAAAAAAGCAACTTCAAAGATTTCTTGGTAGTCTTAACTACATTTCTCCATTTTACAAAAATCTGTCCAGAGATTTAGCCCCTTTATATGATCGTCTAAAGAAGGATCATAAAATTCCGTGGACTCAAGCCCACACCGATTTAGTCAAATTAATAAAAACTCGTGTTCAAACTCTTCCTTGCACATATCTTGCAAATCCTAATTGGTTCAAAATTATTGAAACTGATGCTTCAAATATAGGATATGGCGGAATACTTAAAGAAGTTAATCCCCATACCAAAACTGAATGCCTGATCCGATTTTATTCTGGTAAGTGGACTGAAAGTCAGAAAAATTATGCTACGGTAGCTCATGAAATGCTTACTATTGTGAAATGTGTATTAAAATTCCAAGATGATTTGTATAATCAGAAATTTATAATTAGAACTGATGCCCAATCTGTTAAATTCATGTTTAATAAAGACTTTAAGCATGATGCTTCTAAATTAATTTTTGCTCGATGTCAAGCTCAATTAGCCCCTTTTGACTATGAAATACAATATAAACGGGGTAGTGAAAACTCTTTACCTGATTTCTTATCTCGTGAATATTTGACATGAGTTTCTACACTTATTTTCTCTCTGAAAAAACTATCATTACGATTATTAAATGCATTCCTTTAAATGAAGATATTCATTTCCTTATCCTAGAAGCTCTAGGTCGGAAAATCGAACCAAAGCACCAACCGAAATAGAAAAGAATCTTAAGAAATTTGTTGACTGTATGGTCAATCTTTTATCCAAACATGGGGTCTGTCAGAGATCTAACAATCTTTTGATAAACCTGTGTGTCTCGAAGTTCTAATTGTGCAAAGATCGCCCTTTCTCAATCAATACGGGCTTAGGGGGCACAACTTACTAGACGAAGTCACAGAGACAAGGTTATCATAAGAATATTAAACTCGACTGTACCTCCATTTCGGAACCAAGTCAAGAAATTCTAAAAATTCTTTTTTATCTAAGTAGAGTCTGGAGCTTTCATAGTTAACATGTTAGTGAGGTTAGATCTTTAGTATGGACATAAGGAACTATTTCAGCCGGACATCGTCACGGCTTGGTTATGGCAGAAAATTTTTTAAAAGAAACAATAAGTAATTAGATATGTACCTTGCTTAACCGGAGAGTAGTCGGAACAGTAGAAAAAACTTCTTCTTATTTATCTTCAAACTATTACAGAGAGAGTAGAAAGAGAAACTTAATAGAAAACTTGATGCCTCTTCTCTGAGAATGAGGCTACTATATATAATAGAAAAGAGAATCTTGCACAGTAATACGTGGGGTCCTGTGCATAGTGTTTTTACTATTACGACAGTGTTTGTACTATTACAGAATATTTAAATCTTATCTAGTCTTTTTTCTATCCATCTTTTTGAGGAAAGCCTCCGCTCTTTCGATTTCCTCATCTTCAATTAGAGTTTCTGGTGGTTGAGAATCTGTAATATCTTCAGTATTTGCATCAGCACTATTCATCGAAGCATCAGAATTTTGTTCAATAGTCTGTAGTAATTTATCACGAACTTCTGACAAATATTCTTCGATTAACTGAATTTTATTACCATCATGAGCAGAGATTCGTCTTGAAACATAATTGAGATTTTTATCTTCAACTAAAATGGATTTCTTGGGTTTTTTTTTTCATATTGAGCAATTGTCTTAATCATTTCCTCGCGTTGATCATGACCATATGCCAGTTTTGTTTCAGGATCTGTTCGAAGTAATTTATCCCAAAAATTGCAGTAAAAGGTCCGGTGTATAGCAGGGATTTGTTGAGCAATTCAGTCAAGAATGGAGAGGATTTCTTCCAGGAGTAATAAAATGACGAATATTCTGATGGCAGTATTTTAATAGTAGGTCCATGATGTGTCCACCATTGTATGAACCAGTTAGGGATAGGTTTCTCAAATACTTTGGAACAAATTTTTATGAACCAGGTATGTTTGTGTTTATAATTGTTGTAGTATAAGACATGAGAAAAGGCTTTAATGTAATCCCAATAAGTGAAATTAGCCAGAGTTTGACCCATTGGCCCCATTGGCATAGACCGCTGAGTCATTGATGAAATACCCCATTCTTCAATAGGAATTAGTTTTTTGATTACCATTTTAGAGTATCCATGTACTCCGGGGGTAGATTCTCCGGGAGGGCTGTGATCAAATGAGGCGCTAAAGGTTTGCACCAAGATATGTTCATAATAGGTACGAGTTTTGTAAGATTCGCCCGCAACGTAGACGTTGGCGGTCAGATAGTTTTTAAGAATTCGCCACGCTTCTTCGAAATTTTCTTGAGAAGGAATATGCTGATTTTCCATATAGACAATAAGTTCTCTAGCTTCTAATTTTTCATAAGAAGGTTTATCGTCAGTATTTTCATTGATCATAGAGGCGAAGGAATCTGCAGTGTTTTGTTGACTAGATAAATAAGACTGCAATTGTTTAAATAAGGGATGAGTTTCAGGAATATCTTCTAAATGTATAGATGAACCAATATGCAGATTTTTAGATGATGATGATGCCTCTTGCGATATTTTAGAATTTATCAGATTTCGATTTCCTTGCTGAAGTACAGGAAAATGAGAACTTGCTGAGCTATATGCAGAATTTCTTTGATCATAATATGAGGGGTTTGTCCTTCCACCATATTGAGAATATGAAGAGTTTTGATGTCGACCTCCTCGCCCACGCCCTTTGGCTATCTGCCAAGGGGTTTCCATGCTGCATTATTGATCAGGAATTTGGTCAGCATTCCAAGACATATATTCGCAAAGGTCTTCATAAAGAGTGTCTTTGGCAATAAGATTCGTGACCACTTTTTGTAAAATAAGAATATGTAAATCTTTAGCCAACGGAGTTGCTTTGATAAATGTTATTAGGAATTTTTCAGAGAAGAAGTGAAGGAAGAATTTCATTGTATCTGTATCTGTAAACATTAATCAATTAAGTCAATATCATACCAATAGATATCACTATCAATAAATTCATCGTACCATGATAAATCTTCTTCTATGAATCGATGAACAAGAGAGATCTGGCGATCGGATAATCCGTCAATATTCCATTCATAAATAGGGTCGCCACTATAGGAAGTATTTGTTTGATTCCAGTCCTTTTCCTCTATCAGAACATCTTGAGAAGTTGGACGAGGATAATAGGCCATAGACATTTGGGGAATATCAGCGTATTTCTTACCCGGCTGTTTCTTAATCATTCCCTTAAGCTTATTGAGTTCGGAAGAAAGAACAATGCCAGGGTTTTCAGTAGACTCAATATTATCAGCAAAGTTAGACTCAAGATTTTGCACAAAATCGTCGGAAATAGTGAGAGGTTGAATATGCAAATGAGAGAATTTTTTGTCTAAGAGTTTTTCTAATTGATCCAATTGAGAAGCCTTTTCAAATCCTTCAATTTCAGGAGGTCTTTAAATACAAGGTTTAGAAAGAATATATTCCTCGTCGTTCGTGGTTTTGGAAGTAGAAGGAATATTAGAGGAATTCATCTGGGTACTGAGTTTGTTGACTAACTCAATAAGTTCGTCAAGTTTTTTATCAAGTGAGGAAATATGTTCGCCAAGAACCTTAACATAAAGGCTCAAATAATTGTTTTGAGCGATAAGGTTATTAATATCAAAAGTAGTGATTTTTCCCACATCTTCACTGACAAATTTTTGAAAAGCAGAAAAAGTCATGCCAGTATTATTGGGTAAAATAAAGGAGGATTGAGGAGGATAAAGAGCCTGAGTAATCGTTCCATCCGAATTTTGATAAGATCTTTCGATTATGTTAACATATGACGGCAAATATGCAGACCCCACAAAAAATCACAAACATGAATCGCACCGCGAACTTTTCTGGGTCGAATCAACAGAATTTGAGTCACAAACTTAACAATTTTTAGGTTGCAAGTGGAATTTATTTTTTTGCAAAAGCCAAATTTTTATGTGCTATAATTTAGTTAAGGGAGGGATAAGAATAGCTCATAAATTATGACCAAAAGAAAAGATCTAAATATATAAAGATAAGAATACCATCTCATTAAATTGCTCAAATGCTCCTAATTTATGGCAATAAATCTTTAAGTTTCATTGTGAATACTTTATAACACTTTCACTAAGATTTTTTTTTTCTTATTTTTTTATTCTTTTAATTTACTTTTAAGTAAAAGGGCTTGATATACTACTCAACTTTGCAATTTAAAATTGATATTTCCTTTATTATAAAGTGGCTCGCATATATACCTTCATCGTTACACAAGTGATCGAGATATACCCTTATTGGCAGCGGCGGATCTACTCTTGTCGAGGAGTTCATCTG
Organism: Capsicum baccatum var. pendulum; assembly: GCA_030864225.1. Classification (NCBI taxonomy): domain Eukaryota; kingdom Viridiplantae; phylum Streptophyta; class Magnoliopsida; order Solanales; family Solanaceae; genus Capsicum; species Capsicum baccatum. The sequence continues at coordinate 4,663,408 of CM061561.1, read as the reverse complement.
AACCCCCTTCAACGAAAAATTATGCTATATATGTATGATTAAAATTATTTTTTATGTATATATGTTAGATGTTGAATCCCCTTCGGTTAGTTCGTATGTTCACTTATGAACCCTTTCGCGAATATCCTGGCTCCACCATTGTTTATCGGCTGACGAAAGTGTAAAAATGATTTCAAAATTATTTTGTTAAAAATAAAACCAATATAGGATTATATGTGACCCTTCTAGCAAAAGTCAATATTTATGAACTAAAAACCAAAACCACAGTAAGTAAAGATTGGATATATAAGAAATATAATTGCATGTATTATTGTCCATGTGCTTTAGATTCAATACCTACAAAGAGGAAATATTTAATTTAAAGAAGTCAAATATTTTTATGAGGAATTGAGAAGTTTTGAAATTCTGGATTCGCCTCTATTGTTGGTCTACGGGGTCGATATTATGACTATGGCCTTCCGAACCTCTAATCAATTATCTAATTTTGCCCCATAACTATATTGGTGAGCGGGAATGCGAGAATTAAGGTAAATACATTCATATTTCATCCTATAATTAAATCAAATAAGGCACTTAGGTATATTCCTATCCTAAATGCAAATCACAACTTCAATTCTGAGAGATTACGATCCCACGTTCTATCCTATCGTTCCTCCTTCCGGGCTCATGATAGAATTAAGCATGTATTCTAAGGGTCCTGAATCCTTAGAATAGTTAACACAATGATAAATAAACAACCAACAATGATAAATAACCAAGAACAATTCAATTTGTAACAAGAGTAATCACGTTCTTGGCCTTAAAGGCTTAAACCCAAAAAAGAGTGTTTAGCCTCTCATGGACATACACGTAATCACAATCGATGAGTCTATGTTATAATTCAAAAATAAACTAAATTAAAGAATAAAACACCTAAGTGAAGCCTTCTCCAGCTTCAAAGCCCAAAGGTCGTCCAAGGACCAAGCTGCCTGATTTTGTTTAGCCTTCATGCCACACCCTTATCCCGGAGGATAGGGTCCATGCCTCCATGGCACGTTACTATCACGGAGGAACACTGTTTTGTGCCATTTGAGTTGTAACTAAGGGCGTGCCACGCCTTTATCGTGCCATCCAGGCAACATGGTACGCCAATGTGTTCAAATTTTTCAGATTTCGTCAAGCTTAGTCCAATGCATTTATTCTTCAAGTCCAAGCTTTGTGGCGACTTTTTCTCATGTTTTCCAGCTTGTGTATCATCCATTTATCATCTTTATCAACTAACCAAGCATCCTACAACATCAAACACCACAAATTAGAGCTCAAAACCACATAGAATTCGACACGACGACTAGAAAGGGACATAGTTCAAGCTAAGAGTACTAATTTTCGCGTTTGAACTTTAACTTAATATTTTGACTCTAAACTCATTGTGGTCATACCTTAAACACTACAAACACATAACTTAACATTTAGATGCTCATTTACACCAAGATTAACTCAATAAGCACAATAGAAGTCCTCAACAACCAAGCTACTATATAAGCATAGATAACAACACTAAGGTGCATAAATTCACCTCAGGTTAAATACCATCTCATTAGGTCGGCTAACGAAAGTGTGAAAATGATTTCAAAGTTATTTTGCTAAAAATTCAATATTATGAACTAAAATCTAAAACCATAGTAAGTAAAGATTGGATATATATAAGAAATATAATTGTACTATTGACTTTGTTGTTCATGTGATTTAGATTCAATACCTACTAAGAGGAAATATTTAATTTAAAGAGGTCAAATTTGTACTACTAAACCTTGGTACTAAGAACCAAAACCATAGTAAATATAGATTTAGACTAAAGATTAGTATATAATTATATTGTCCATGATTATCTACTTTAGATTCCAATTCTATTATTATAAAAAAAGACTTGGGAATCGGTCCAAATGTGCTATTGTATAATTTAGAAATTAGAGCAAATATAATATATTAAAATGGTGATCATTTAAATCCAAGTTGTTACATAATTAGTTTAGGTTAAATTTTTTTTCAACAAAAGAGAAAAAACTAATTCCAATTTTCTTTTCTTGATTTTTTATTAAAATTGAACATCAAAGTCGCGTTTAATTCAATTATAGGAAAAACGATCAAATTTATTTCTTTATTTTCGAAAATAGTTTATACTCGAACGAAAATATCTTATGACATTAGCAAATTTAGGACCCAACTATTAAAATCTTATATGATCTGCCATTTAAGTGAAGTTGACACCACGTAGTGTTATGAATCAGACAGAATAAGCAAATCACAAGCAAAAGGAATAATAAGAAACATAGATTTACGTGGAAATTCTTGTGGAAAAACCACGGGCAGAGACAGAGGAATTTCACTATAATGGAGAGGAGTACAATTGTGGAGACGATAGTCATGTGTATTTTCGGAACACCCAAAATAATCCACTTAATGCATTTATATAATACGTGCATACAAATAAGTCCTAGATCCAAAAACATACAGGCCCATATTGGCCCGATCCCTATTCTACCACCACAGACCCCATGAAAATTCACAAACATAGATCACACCGCAAAACTTCTAGGATCGAATCAACAAAATTCGGGTCACAACTCTAACACGTAGAATGCCACTTCACCACCATATTAGCCACCGCCCACCGATCTAAAATCTATTCATTAAATTTTAATTATTTTTCTATTTTTTCTTTCATTCTCTTTTTTTTTTCTTTTTATTTATCATACATTTTAAAATCATGAATTTCAAAAATTTATAGGTACATAAATTAAAGGCATAATACATAAATATGACCCTAAACTTGACACTAATTTATAACATTGATTGTAAACTTTGACAGTACACAAGTAGACCTTTTAACTATACAAAACTTGAATAAATAAACACTCCAACCTACGTGGCAAAATGTGTGTATACACTCAAAACTACGCACGTCGGAGTTAGAATTGAAGGGTTTTTTTGTTCAGTTTTTGTATATTTAAAGGGCTTACTTGTGCACTGGTAAAATTAAAGGTCATAATTATAATATATCTTTTTTATTAGGTGGCAGCATCTGAGTGGATGACTAATCCATGTAGGCGCAAGTGAGGTACACGCGGCATGTAAGTTGCAAAATCGGAGTGTTTATTTGTTCAGGTTTTGTATAGTTAAATAATCTACTTGTGCACTATCAAAGTTTAAGGTTAATGTTATAATTTGATGTCAAGTTTAGAGTCATATTTATGTATTATACGTAAATTAAATAATGTTAAGCTATGTGCTATGTTTAAAATGCCACTAATAGAATATATTCCAGTCAAATATGTCGTTGAGTGTGAAGAAAACAAACTAGCACATGAAAAGATGAAAGGATTAAAATATTTATTATGCGTTCAATATTTTTAATAGTATGGGGTCTTTCTCGGAAAACCTTGCCAGCTTAATTTAAAAAGAATGCTATGATACTAAGAATAATTTTTGGATTGTTTTAGCCCAACAATAAGCGTGAGGCCTTTTATTGGTGGGTGTTGTGTCTGAGCAGAATGTCACATAAAAAATAGAAAAGAAATAGAAAAATACTTATAAAGTATTGAATATTCTTAATGATGTAAGATCATTTGGAAAAATTATTGTGTGAATTTGGCTTAAAACTTATAATATCACATCATATTAAGTAGGCATTAGGACATATGATTTTATATCATTATTTTAAATCAGCGTATGAAAATGTGATTAAAGATCATGATTTGAAATAATGAGATGAAGTTTCAGAGTTTCAAGAAAAAAAAAAATATATATGATTTGAAATTTTAAATTATAATTTCAACTTCTTAAATACAATTTGATCCATAAATTTATATTTTGTAAAAAAGAATTCATCATTTTAAATTTTGCCTCAAAAAAACAAAAAAATCATGTTCGATTTGAAGAGATTATCTGTACCATATGAAAAGCTATATATTAAAGAATAACCAGTTGAAGTATAATTATTGTTAATTAGTGGATTTTTATAAAATTATGTGTACTTGAAAGTTTGTAATCACAAATATTTATTAAAGGAGGAACAAACCTCACTTGGTGAAAATATACTTGATATATTGTTGTTGTTGTACGAGGTAAGATATCTTATTTGTCAATGCATTGTCCTAGGATATTACAACATCCTATTTGTGGATTATGATTTGCTCATTTGATTTCATAAAATAACAATTAACAAAAATTTAATATATAGTTTTCGCAACTTATGGGGGTTTTCGTGTTTATGAGAAAAAATATAAATTAAAAAATGTTCAAACAAAACTTTAACTTCATATCAAATGATTTCGTATTTGTTATGATCGAACAGAATAAGCAAACCACAAACAAAAGAAAAAACAACAAGAATACACAGATTTTACGTGGAAATCTTTGACGGAAAAAACCACGGGCAGAGAAGGAGAAATTTCACTATATGGAGAGGAGACGACAGTCTCAATGACGTATGTTTCAAAACCGCCTTAAAACAACCAACTAAATCGCACTTATGTAATACGTGCATACAAATAAATCCTAGGCCCAAAAACATACAGGCCCATATCTATTGGTCCGATTCCTACGCTACCACCACAGACCCCACAAAAAATCACAAACATGTGTGGCACCGCAAACTTTTCATGGCCGGATCAACAGAATTCGGGTCACAAACTCTAACAGTATCCTTATTTCATATTGCATGTTTGCACAGGGCGGCTAGAGGATACAAACAAGAGATGGAGGCTATATAATAAAGAAAGTTGGACAGAGGTAACTGCAAGTACTGAGCAAACACATAATTAATGGCTTCTAAACCTGGTATTCTCTCAGAATGGCCATGGACAAAACTTGGCAATTTTAAGGTACAAACTTTGTTTCTTGATTTATGTTCTTTCTTCTTATTCTTCGAGATCTTGTAATCTTAAACATGACGTGTAAGATGTTGGAACTAAAAACGTATTAAGTATAGAAAGTGATATTTGTTTTCCCTTTTTCATTCACTATTAAGAAGTTGCGGAAAGATTCGCATCCTGGACCTCTGCTTGCTCTAACATCGCGAATTGTGTGAACCGTCACATCTAAAAAACTTAGATGTAAGAGAGAGAACTATTTATTTATTTAACTATGTATTAATGGCTAGTACATTGTTGCTGAGATAGAATACCCCGAACAGTGTCATTTTAACATTTGTTAAAATAGAATTTTGAAGAAAATCGAGCGCACCAGGTGTGTATGATAACTACAACATAAAGAGACTAAAAAAAATGGTGGTGAAGCTCGAACCTGAGACTTCTATCTGTTCTACTATCGTAGTAAAGTGTGTAACCAACTCATCAAAAAACTTACGTTAGCTTAAGTTATAACAAGAGTACATTATATGTACTTATCTAGAATTCTGGGAATTAACTTTCTTTTCTTTTTTGTATGGAATGAAGTACTTGGTATTGGCACCATTTGTTGCTCATAGCATATACGTATACTCGAGGGAGAGGGACATCGGATACTTGCTCATATTTCCGTTACTACTCTCGAGAATTATTCACTATCAGATATGGATATCCCTATCGCGATACAGGACTGCTAAGGGTAATAATCGGATTGTTGATAGGAGTATTGAATTTGAGCAAGTTGACAGAGAAAAGAACTGGTAAGTTATACTTTCTCTTCCGGTATCTCACTATGAGAGATTTACAGCTATTATTTCGACATATAATAAGGTAGCCCGCTTTTTTAATAGTGCCAAAAGAAAGGCATATCACCACATAAAATGGAACAGAAATTAAGTAGTAACATGTATGTGCCATGTATGCCTAGTAAAAGAATGGATGGATTTAAGGTTTTGTAATTGTTTAATTTGATTTACGGTTCAATTTTAATGTGTAGGGATGATCAAATCATATTTAATGGGCTATTATACTATTTTGGATATTTGAAGATGGAACAAGTTCATCACTTGCCTCTGTGGAGGACTGATGGGATGATTATAACTGCATTGATGCATATTGGTCCTGTTGAGTTTATCTATTACTGGTTTCACAGAGCTTTGCACCACCATTTTCTCTATTCTCGTTATCATTCTCATCACCACTCGTCTATGGTTACCGAGCCCATCACTGGTAATTATGTTTCCGTCTTCAAAAAATTATTATGCTGGTATTAGTTATACTGAAATTTAGTTATCCTGGCGTTATTTCATTTTGACCGTCTGATTTTGTGTTAAAATTTCTAAGGTGAAGTTGTTTCCGTACAAAAATATCCCCCACCTTATTAGTAGAAAAAGGATTTGAGAGACCTCGGGCGTATTTTTGTCATTTTTACTGTTTTACCTGCATAACTAAGTTCGGTACCATTATTCGACCCTCTAGTTGAAGTAACCAAACAAGGAATAAGGCGTATTAGTATTTATCCCGGAACCACATATGTATGGTTGTCCAGTCGATTTTTTTTATGTACTAAATCATCATCCAACTCAGGGGTGGAGCTACACTTGGGATAGGGGTTTATCCGAACCTGCTTCGACGAAAAATTATACTATATAAACATGGTTAAAATTATTTTTTATGTATATATAGTAGATGCAGAAATCCCCCCATCCCCCCACCTTCGATTAATTCGTATGTTCACTTACGAACCTCCTTGGTGAAAATTCTGACTCCGCCACTGATCCAACTTAGTCCTAAGTGGTTCTTCAACTAATATTTAGACATTATGTATTTTGACTCTGTAAAAAATTCTTAACTTGTTTTCACTATACGTATTTTTAACGAACTACATTGTTGTATTCAACAGCATTTATTCATCCGTTTGCTGAGGTCGCAGCATATTATGCCATCTTTACGGTTCCTGCAATCGCAACAGAATACACTGGGACTACTTCTGTAGCTTCATTTGCACTTTATGTTACTTTTACTGATATAATGAACAACATGGGACATTGCAACTTTGAGGTCATTCCGAAGTGGATATTCTCGATCTTTCCACCTCTCAAATACTTGCTATATACGCCCTCGTGAGTCTTCTTGACATATTTCGACAATCTTAACTAATCAGGCTGGTCATGTATAAGGTAATCACAACTAAAATTTTATGATATGAATATGTTGATGGAACAGGTACCACTCACTACATCATACTCAATTCAGAACAAATTATTCTCTGTTCATGCCAATATATGACTATATATTTGGTACAGTCGACAAGTCATCAGACACATTGTATGAAAAGTCGCTTGAGAAAAAAGCAGAAGTGCCTGATGTGGTGCACCTTACACACCTAACAACGCCACAATCGATCTATCATCTCCGACTAGGATTTGCATCTTTGGCCTCGAACCCTCACACGGCCAGCTCTAAGTGGTATTTGTGGTTAATGTGGCCTGTCACGCTATGGTCAATAATGATTACTTGGATTTATAGTCACACATTTGTTGTCGAGAGGAATTTGTTCAAGGATCTCAAATTACAAACTTGGGCTATTCCAAAGTTCCGCAGACAAGTAATAATTCATATTATGTTCAAGATGAATTGTTTTATCCATCTTTGAACTGATTTTAATTGAAATGACAATTCTTTTCCATGATTCTTGATTTTTTTTTGTTACAGTACTTCAGCCAATGGCAAAGAAAAAGTATTCTTAATTTGATCGAGAAAGCCATCATGGAAGCAGATCAGAAATGCATAAAGGTGTTGAGCCTCGGACTCTTAAATCAGGCAAGTTCAGTTCCATACTCTCTGTGTCCCTCTTTATGGGAGACAATTCGAAGTTTGAGGGTTTAAAGATAGCTAATAAGTCGATACTTATACAAATGTAACTTACTTTATAGGACGAGAAATTGAACAACAATGGTGAAGTTTACGTAAGGAAGCATCCTGAGCTGAAAGTGAAAGTGGTAGACGGAAGCAGCCTAGTTGTTGCTGTGGTTCTCAACTCCATTCCTAAAGGAACTTCCCAAGTGGTGCTTCCAGCCCATCGCTTGTCTAAAGTTGCTTACTCCATTGCTCTCGCCTTGTGCCAACGAGGAATTCAGGTATACATCGTCAGCGCTTAGAAATTGAACTCAATATTAATCTCTTAATTAGCTCCTTGATTTTGGTTTTCATTTAGTTTCATCCATTCATCGCAAAGTTCTGTTTACATATACAGGTTGTCATGTTAGATGAAGAGGAGTACGAGAGACTTAAAGAAAAGTTTACCCCTGAGGATGCAACTAACTTGATCTTGTCGGGAAGCACCGGTGTTTCAAAGGTATAACATAGAATCTTGATAATTCAAACATTAGGAAGTTCTTGATTGATTGATTGATTTTGAGGCGATAAATTGTAGACGTGGCTAGTAGAAGATGGATTGAGTGAAGAGGAACAATCGAAAGCACCAAAAGGAACATTATTTATTCCTTATTCGCCATTCCCACCAAAGAAAGCTCGCAAGGATTGCTTCTACTTCAACACACCAGCCATGATTAGTCCCAAACATCTACAGAATGTAGACTCTTGTGAGGTAACTTGAATTTGTTTCAAATATCGTTGAATCTTTTATGCTTAGTTTTTCGATTGTTTGTTCACATTGACTTTGTCTTGTTATTCAAGAATTGGCTGCCGCGAAGAGTGATGAGCGCGTGGAGAATAGCTGGAATTTTGCACGCGATTGAAGGTTGGAACGAGCACGAGTGTGGTAACATGATGTTTGATATTGACAAAGTATGGAAAGCTAGTCTTGATCATGGTTTTTCCCCATTAACCATGTCTTCTGCTATTCAGTCCAAGGCTTAGAAGTATGGATTGTTTCTACCAAGATCATATCTTGGATCATTGGTGACTTCCAAGTTCGTAGAAATGAGTTGTCATTTACTATTTTGTCCTCAATGTAATAGAAAATAATGGTCAAAAACCGCATGAAATATCTCTTTTTTTTTTTTTTGCGAGTTTCTTGTTTGAACTATCAGATGTTTGTGTTTGCTGTATGAACAAACACCAATTATTTATCAAAACACATTAAATGTGTCATGTCAGCCAAAAAAATTGACAAAAGGTGTCACCTTAGCACAAAAGGGTAACAAAAATACGCTAAAATTGAGTTCAAGGATAATAGTACCCACGTAAAGTTGGACTATATCATAGCAAGTTTGGTAATAGTTAAGGGTGTACTAGATGTTATACTCTTAATACTATAATTCCCTTTCTTTAATAGTAACAATGAAACCTCCTTTCAACTTGTTCCACACGGGGACTATACCTCTGGCCTAAACTCTGCCCACTCTTAGGGAGAAAAATAAGCCAAAGGGCCTTTCAAGTTTCCAAATAAAAAAAAGAATAAGTGGGTCCCACAAATTTGTTTCCTCTTGAATAACTGAGATAGTTGTTGGACAACTATATTAGTTGTCTGAACAACTTCTCTTAATTGTCGAACAACTATCAAAGTTGTTCTACAATTGGGAGAAGTTGTTGAAACAGAAAAACTTTAAAAAAAAATCAAAAAACTTTTGTCTCTCCCACCCAATTTAAAAAACTTGGAGGACTTTCACTTAATTCGACAACTTGTTTGTCCTTTTTAATTGAAAGTCCCCACTCTTGGCCTAAACATGGCAGTTATGGGTGGAGCCAGGTTCATCCGAACTCCCTCCATGAAAAATTATGTTATTTATATATAGTTAAAATTATTTTACGTATATTTGATGATGACCTCTTTGTCATGTTCGTGTGTTTACTTTCCAAATATTTTGAACCCTTTTGATAAAAATTCTGGCTCCGCCACAATTTTTCAATATATGTGTAAAGGAGAAAACACTTGATTAGTCGTTAAGTTTTTAGGGTCAAACTTGGCGGCTCCATGCACTATTGTAGTCTAATGTTGTTTATTAGAAAATGAATTGATCATGACATCCATTACTGAAATTTCAAAATAATGGCCTTACTATGAATCAGTATAAGGCTAACTTCAATGTTATTTAATTTACAATTTATTCAAATCTAAAACTATTTTATATGTGCACTAAGTCGTTGTTAATAATTCTATCCTTGTCTTGTCTGTAGTTAGTCAAAGTGAGTGAACTAATTAAATGATTATAAATCAAGTTGTACTCACAACAAAATCCTTAGTGGGAAAATACCAACAACATATTAACCAGTATCTCTGCCTAAATAACTCTCTCACTACTAGCTACATCATCTAAAATTTAATATGGAGCAATGGAAAGACCTAACCGGAAAAGTAGTGATGGTTACAGGGGCATCCTCGGGTATCGGGGTAGAGTTCTGTCTCGACTTGGTGAAAGCCGGTTGCAGGATCATTGCTGCAGCTCGTCGTGTTGACAAGTTGAAAACTCTCTGCGATAAGATTAACTCGGAGGGACAAGCCCCCCGTGCATTCGCCCTTGAGCTTGATGTCACTGCTGATGGTGCTACTATTGAGGCTGCTGTACAAATAGCTTGGGACGCCTTTGGACGTATTGATTCCTTGGTTAACAATGCTGGAGTTCGAGGTAATATGATTTCACATACATAATAGAACCGACTTTTTCAAGTTGTTGAATCTCGTTAACATAAGAGAAGATCCTCTAGTATAGAAGCTAGAGGGGTTCAAAATTTGTTTATTGTTTTCACCTTACATGAAATCCTTCTTCCGCCACTGGATCTGATGTAGGAAATTTAACTTGTATGCATAGGTAGTACAAGTTCTTCACTGAATTTGTCAGAGGAGGAGTGGGAACATACTTATAAGACGAATCTAAGAGGGGCATGGCTGGTTTCAAAATATGTTTGTAAACGTATGCGTGATGCTAAACAAGGCGGAGGATCTGTTATTAATATAACCTCAATAGCTGCTCTGAATAGAGTACTAGTAGGAGGGACTCTTGCTTATGCTTCTTCAAAGATGGCTCTCGACATGGTCACTAAGGTACATACACCTCAAACAACTTCCTATAAGCCTAGTCGTATAGAGCACCCCTGTCTATGAGGGCTCTATGCGACATAGATATTTCAATGTGCGCATTGAGCTAGTATTTTGAGTTTATAGGTTTTCGTAAAGTATATATGGATTGATTAGTAACTTTATTTGATGATCGAATCACAGATAATGGCACTTGAATTGGGAGCAGACAATATTCGAGTGAACTCAATATCGCCAGGAATATTCAAATCTGAGATAACAGAGAGCCTTCTTCAACAGGAATGGTTCCATAAATTTCTTTATAAAACTCATCCTCAGAGATTTATTGGAAAGACAGATCCGGCTTTAACAACACTGCTCCGGTATTTGATCCATGATTCTTCTGAATATGTAACAGGCAATATCTTCATTGTTGATGGTGGAGGTACCTTACCAGGCGTTCCCATTTTCTCATCGTTGTAGAAGATGGAGTAATAGTTTAGTACTGGTAAATGTTCAGATAGTCAATCGACTGAACTACTATGATCTTTGCTTAATAATATTGTTGGTTTTGTCTCATTGTACTAAACATATTATTGTTCTATTCTCCAATTCATTGAAATGTATGTCTACTTTAAATAAATTTTGTGCATCCTGTCAATGTTTTATTTCACAATCTCATCGGCAAAAAGGCTTTGATGCTAATGGGCAATAGGTGCAGTGGCGAAGCCAGGATATTGGGGTTCATAAGTGAACATACGAACTAATCGAAGAAAATTTAACATCTAATATATATACATAAAAAATAATTTTAACCATATATAGCATAATTTTATGCCGAAGGGGTTCATCCGAACCTCCTTGATAAAGGGTAGCTCCGCCCCTGAATAGGCGTGCATATTTTGTACATAAAGTATTACTATTAGACATTTTGATCTCAAAATTTGGAAATGTTTTGCAAGTAAAATCAAGCGTTCATCACATAGATAAAGTTAATCACATAAAATTTATCATAATGCTAATTCTTTTAAATTTCATGTGATGTCCCTCCATCTTTATCTATTACACGTGAAGAAAGGTTGTTCATAGGTTAAAAGTTGAAACTTTTTATTGTCATTAATTATGTGAATAATATAATTTGATCAATTGTAATTAGTATATGAATAATGCATAGATAGATGGTTAAATATAGTTTCAATTGACAAGTACCATTCTAACTCTAAGATTGTACATCTATACATTTCAATTTGATCTCAACTAGAAACTAAACGTTATCCTCATTGTATCTCATGAATCTTGACATTGACGTAGAGACGGAGTCAGGATTTCAATTAAATGAATTTAATATTTGAAGAAAACCAAACTAAAGGGAGTTCAACACGATACATTAATTAAAAATAATTTTAATCATATATAAAATAATACTTATTATATTTTTTCGTGAAGTTCAGATAATCTCTAGCCAAAAGCTGGCTCCGCCCGTGAGTTGATAAATTTTAGAGGTATCTGTATATATTATTGCTTACATGTTAATTATTGTTATTTCCAGATTAGTTGTATCTAATGTGGGGACTAAAATAGCGAGAAAACACTTATTTATTAATGTATGATATTTTAATAAATGTATCGAGCTTTATCTTTAAGTTGACAACTTCAACTTCCATGAAATTCCACACTGATATTATAAAAATATTGAATACTCCCTCAGTTACTTTTTAGTTTTCATGTATCATTTTTTGAGTGATTAATTTGAGTAATTTTTAAAGTTAAATTAAATTAATTTAATATTTTAAAATTTAGATATTCTGCAAGAAAGTTGCAATTTCTCTTTTTCAATATAATTAAAAAAGAGTAAATCATATTTAGTACCCCTTAAACTATAATCAAATTTATTACGACACACTTACAGGGATTCTACTAATACTCAATTTTAATATATTTTTATCACACTCGTTTTAGCTGATGTGACATATTTTTAGCTGATGCGACACCTCTGATGTGGGCCCATTTTTATGTAATAAAAGTGTCGTGTTAGCATAAACGAGTGACAAAAATACGTTAAAATTGAGTTTAGGGGGAATAGGTCCCATGTGAAGTTAGAATGTATAGTAGAAATTTTAGTAATAGTTCGAGAGGATATTGAATGCTTATCTCATTAAAAAATACATCTACAAATATTAATCAAAATTTATATAATTTAACTTAAAAAAAACTATGAAAAATAAAAAAGGCACAGACGAAGTATGCTACGAAGGTATTAAAGTCTAATCATATAAGGAACAATTGTCAATAAATAATGATTGTGTATTTATGTTGATTTAGTCCAACAGATAATATTAGGGGAGTTGATAATATGCATCTTAATCTTACCATTAACTTATATATAGTCAAGACTAATCAATTGAATTTAATTTTTAATGTATAGTGGAATGGCTATTTAATGTAGAAGAATTTTTCATTATTTGACCTAGAAGAGATACAACATACTCCTCCCGTTTCATATTATTTGACTTCTGTTGATCTGATATTTGTCTTGAAAAAAATTTAATCAGAAATTATATTTACTAAAAAGATCTATTAATAATGCTTTGAAATTCTGAGTTTGACGATTACTATTTTATATAGTTATTCAATAGTGTGAAAAAAATAATAATACTAGCACCTACGGGTGTGATTGAGTTGGTTTGAGGGGTGACTTCCAAAGCGGAGGTCGCAGTATCGATCCCCTAATGTCTCCTTGATCTAACTCGTCGCACAGGGTTTACCTAGTGCGGTTTACATCTCTTATATGGTTTACGAGCGATTGCACAGTAAGGGGTTACACGAAAGGCAGAGGCTGTGGCAGAGGTTGTAGTGACTACAATTTTTTTTTTTTTAGAGTTTTTCAAAAAAATAAAATAATAATACTATCTTAATTTACCAAAATGGACAACTAAAATAAAACTTTTCGTTTTATTATAGGAACCGAATAAAATAAAACGTGAGGGAATATCTTTTTCCAACAAGATGCCCGTAAAGTTGATTTGTCTACTTAATTTACTATATGGTATCAATAAATCATTAATATAATTTATTATTTCACATAGTTTAGAATCATGGAAGTACTTTTTACATTGGAGGGGTGGGCCAATTGGAAATTTTTTAGTTTCCTTGTGAATACATTATAGATAATATTTAATTTTTTATATTTTTATTAGGCCAGTCGTTTTTTTTTTTTGTTATTTCAAAGTTATTTGATGCTTTTAGAGAAAATATTTTTTTAAATTTTTAATTAATCAAAGATAAGAAAATTTAAAAAATTCTCATACCAGTCACACTCTTAGGTATCAACCAAATTAATCAATATTCTAGTGTTGAATATTCAGGCCATGTACCAACATTACTGGTGGCGCAGCGGAAAGGGGCTACCTCAACCTACCCAGAGGTCGAGAGTTCGATTTTGGGTATGGACAAACACTCAGTTGGGAACTCTCTTTCTAAATGGCGCCCGATACGGGGCGAATTTGAATATAGTCGGACGGGTTTAAATTAAAAAAAAAAATATTCAGGCCATGTGATTGCTGGCTGTTTCGTGCACCAATCTTATTTGTTTAGATCCAACACCTATAAAAAAAGAAATATTTAATTTAAAGAGTCAAATTTGGCTACTGAATTATATTTTCAGTACTTCTTTTACTAAATTTTTTACTTTGTATTTGTCAGATCTTGTTTCTTTGAATAATATTTTTCCTGACTCGCAGTGGCGAAAGCGAGAGTTTCATTAAAGAAGTCAGAAGTAAACATATAAATAAAATGAAGAGGGTTCAACATCTGCTATAAATAAAATAAAGAGGTTCAACATCTATTAAAAAAGAATGTCATTTTTCCTTATTTGGTAACTATTTAATAGCACCATTCATATTTTATTTATAGTGGATCCCTATTATCAATAAAAGACAACTACAAAGTAAATATTAAAATAACTTTAAGAAAGACAATTTTGTAAAACTTTACAAAGTCATTATTTATTTCTTAAATTTCATGCCCGATCAAATGATAACACATAAAATGAGATGGAGATAATATAATTTTCTATCGGAGAAGATCGGATGAACCCTTCACCCAAGAATAACTCCGCCTCTACTGACTCAAAAATCTATCGAAAACAACCACTTTATTTCACCTCGCTATGCTTTTGCTATTGTTATTTGAGGTCGTATATGAACTACTAATCAAAATAAATGTTATCTTTTAGTGGTTACGTATTGATTGAGACTTGTGCATTTTATAGTTTCCTTTCTGGACTTTTGGCACTTTGGGCCACTTGTATGTACAGTTTTTTGATTAATAGAATATCCCATTGGGTCTTTAATAAAAAATTTTAAAAACACATAGATATAGACAAAAAAAATATAATTATTCTATCAACGTGCATGCTATAGATTCAAGACCTTTCAAAGAGGAAATATATAATTATAATAGGTCAAATTTGTACCACTGAGCTTTTGGACTAAGAACCAAAACAAGAATTTTTTAATAAAGTATAGATATACAATAGTTATTTAATTATCGGGAGCGTGAGTTTCTTACCCAAACTATCATCCAATGGTTCAAAATACGTACCTCGACTAATACACGAGGGGGTGTGCTATACTCTCTTTTGTTTAAAAATTATGTCACGTAGCACTCCTCCACGTCAAAAAATAATGCCAATATTGCAAAGTTAAACAAATCAATATTACGTTCAAAGTTAAGGTTAAAGGTTAAAAATTACCATCATATAAATTAATTTATTATATATGTCACGTGGATGAAAATTTTATTATTAAATGCACCTAGAAATGTTTGTAGACAAACATTTATCTAGTTAGCATCTAAGTACGTTTCGCTAACCATTGAATGATAATCCAGATAGGTACGTCATACTCTCAATAATTCAAAAATGGAATTTAAAAAAATGGTCTATTTAATTATTGTACCTTTGCCACTACAAGTAGCTAACATATATACATCCTTTTGGAAAGTAAAAAATCAAATTTATTTTTTCTTCTAAAATTCCCATCAGATATATTGGTGGGTGGCTGTGAAGAAAATTCTACCAAAAGGAAAAAAAAAGAAGTAAAACTACCTATAAGTTGTTAAATATTTTTAATAATGTGAGTTTTTTTAGGCAAAGCTCGGGAGCTTGATTCAAAGCGGACAATATCATACCAGAACGGTCCAACAAATATGAGCCAAGAAAGACTCTATATATAATAAGTTGGGCAAAGCTAGGTACAAGTACTAGGCTTTACTAGGAAAGAGTAAAACACATAATGGCTTCTAAACCTGGTATTCTCACAGAATGGCCATGGACAAACCTTGGCAAGTTTAAGGTACAAACTTTTTCTTAATTTTTCTTCTTATTTTTTCTAGTTGAAGTACCTAATGTAGTAATGCATTAGTTGCCTCGAGATCTCGTGATCTTAAACATGACATGTGAGATGTTGAAACTAAACACATACCAAATCCAGAAAATGATGTTTTCTGTAACTAAGGAGAGCTTTAGAGTAACCTGGAAAGTTATTGTCAGTGACGGAGCTAGGATTTTCATTGAGGAGTTCAAAAGTAAATATACGAACTAATCAAATGGCGTTCAATATCTACTACATATGCATAAAAAATATTTTAGCCAAATAAAAAATATATAGTGTAAAAACAGTATAATTTTTCGTCAAAGGGGATTTAGAAGAACCTTCTGGAGCAAAGATAGCTCCGCTACTGGTTGCTGTCATGTGATCAGGAGGTTACGAGTTAAGTCTTGGAAATAGACTCTAGCAGAAATACAAGATAAGGCTACGTACAATACACCTTTGTGGTGGGGCTCTTCCCCGAGCTCTGCGCATAGCGGGAGCTTTAGTGCATCGGGCTATCTTTTTGAAGTTTTCTATAACTCCGTTTTTGGTTAACTGGATGTTCTACCTCCGTTGTTGTTAAGCAAGATTCAAATCCTGGATCTCTTTTTGCTCTACTATGATGAATTGTGTGAACCGTCTCATCTAAAAAAATCGGTAGATATTAGAGAGGGAACGCTTTTAGTGCTTTTTTCTTGAAAATTTTAATAGTAAAGTTTTTACTTTTTTTTGGTTAAAGAGTAGTAAAATTACCAACATGGGTTGTGGTGTAGTGGATGAGGCTGCTACACCCTTAATCAAAGGTCGAGGGTTCGACTCTCGGTATGGAGAATACTCTGTTGAGAGCACTGCCACCTTAATGGGCCCTACAACGTGCGATATTGATTAATCGGGACACCAATGCGGGCACCAGGGATCGGATGGAAAACAAAAAAAGAGAGTAGTAAAGTTGACAATATGAATTTAGATTGTTTTTTTATAAGCCAAACACTTGAAAATTCTTTTTGATAAAGGATGGCGGCTAGGTTCAATCGAGCCTAATATTTCTATATGGTGAGATGTATAATCATCGCATCTAAAAGTTTAGTTATTACAACAGTACACTAAATTTACTTAATTAGTTATATTCTCTAACACTTACAATTCTCTTATTAGAATAAATAGTTATTAGTTAGTAAATTTGAAGTTTTTTTTTTTTTTTAAAAAAAAGTTTTTAGCTAGAATTCTGCTAATTAACTTTCTTTTTTTGTTGTATGGGATGAAGTACTTGGTATTGGCACCATTTGTTGTTCATAGCATATACTCATACATGAAGGATGGGGATCTTGGATATGTGATCATACTTCCATATCTAGTCTTTAGATTTGTCCATAACCAGATATGGATATCGCTAGCGCGCTACAGAACTGCTAAGGGTGATAATCGGATTGTTGAAAGAAGCATTGAATTCGATCAAGTCGACAGAGAAAGTAACTGGTAAGTCGTAGTTTCTCTCTGTACCATTTTAGGTGAGATGATGAGAAGTTCTACATGTTTAGCCTGTAAAATGAATAAATAAAAAAACAGACTCACACGTAAGGAGGCGTGTTAAGACACACATGGATTTAAGTTTTTTTTTTTTTTTTCTTGTTTAATTTGATTTAATGTTGAATTGTTATGTGTAGGGATGATCAAATCATATTTAACGGGCTATTGTACTATATCGGATACCTGAGGATGGAGGAAGTTCATAACTTGCCGCTGTGGCGGACTGATGGGATGATTATAGTTGCATTGATGCATATTGGTCCTGTTGAGTTTGTCTATTACTGGTTTCACAGAGCTCTGCATCACCATTTTCTCTATTCGCGTTATCATTCTCATCACCACTCGTCCATCGTTACTGAGCCCATCACAGGTAGTTATCTCTCTTGTCTTCAAATTTTTTTTTGTGTGTGTATTATCATTTTTACTTTTATTGATTTGATAAAGTCATGATCAAGATCGTTTGGTCTGAAGACAAGTATGCATAAATTAGTTATATTGCCATTAGTTATATTGAGATTTAGTTATCCTGGTTAGATTTTAAGAAGAAGTTGTTTGTTTGGAAAAATACCTTATACCTAGGGGTGTACATAGGTCGGGTTGATTTGATATTTTATTAAAATATAACTAAACCAATAATGTCGGCTTTCTAAATCTATAAACCAAATCAAACCAATAGACAATCGATTTTTTATTTCGGTTTTAGTCGGGTTTTTTCGGTTTTCTCGGTTTTTTTACAATTATAATGTGTTTGAAGAAAAAATTAAATGTTTTCACTAATTAAAAAGATTTAAAAAAAAACAATGGTCATAGAGTAGTTTCAATAGAAATTAAGTTGACAAATTACTAAGACGTCTAAACTATTGTCTCTCAAAGTAATATTATGTGGATACCCAAGTAGTTCAATTTCTAAATCACTAGTCACAATAGCTTGTCTGAAAGTTTCCTTCACATAAATGTGAGCATACAAAAGAACGAAGAATTGAAATCAACTTATTAAAAACTTAACTCCATAAAGTAATTAATTATAACATAATTCCATAAAAAAATAAAGAGAAAGAAGAGAAACAAACATAAATCACAACTTGACGAATGAGAAAAGTAAAATGAAAGTAAGATGAGGAAATAATGAGAACTCTCTAAAAATTTGGAAAAGTAAAATATAAAAAGTGAAGCAATTAAAGAGTTTTAGGTTTTTTTTTTTAATTAATATTGAGCTTTGTATTAATTTGTTATTAATGGAAAAATATTATTATTAAAGGCCCAAGAATATATGAATATATATATTCTGAATATAAAAAAATAATAAAAGTAATTAGAAAGTAGATTATAAATAGTATTTTTTACGTATAAAAATTAAAATTATATATGTATTACGTCGGTTCGATTTTATTTTATTTTTGCTAATACCAAACCAAACCATAAGTCGGTTTTTTTTCCTCGGTTTGGTTTGATTCATCGGTTCGGTTTGACTTATCGGTTCGGTTTGTACACCCCTCCTTATACCTTATTTGTAGAAAAAGGGTTTGACACCTCAAGGTATTTTTGTCATTTTCATTGTTTTATTTCGGAATAACTAATCTCAATACTATTATTCGACCCTATGCCAGAGACCGAATATCTTATGCTGACACTAATTACTAATCCTAGTATAACTTGTCCCAGAATTAGTAACCGAACATGAAATAAGGCGTATTGTTTTTTTTTTTAATCACACAACTATCTATTTATGTTTGTCCAGTATACTGAATGGCCTCTTAGAACAAAGTAGTTGATTTTTTCCTTTTTGTACTAAGCCATTATTCAACTTATTCCTAAATGGTTCCTTAACTATGACATCCAAACATCATTTACATTTACAGTGTAAAAATTTTCTGAATTTTTTTTACCATCTTATCTTTTTAAACCTTCTATAGCAGGTTACTAATTGAGAAGGACTTACCAACTAATGAAACATTGTTGAATTTGACAGCATTTGTTCATCCGTTTGCTGAGATCATAGCGTATTATGGTATCTTTGCTATTCCAGCAGTCGCAACAGCACTCACCGGGACTAGTTCGATAGCTTCATTTGCACTTTATGTCATCTTTACCGATTTCATGAACAACATCGGCCATTGCAACTTTGAGGTCATTCCTAAGTGGATATTCTCGATCTTTCCACCTCTCAAGTACTTGATATATACGTCCTCGTGAGTACTGTTCTTGTCCCTAGACATATTTCGATAGAATGTTAAGTAATTTACAAGTAGAATTTACGATATGAAGGTGTTGATGGCACAGGTTCCACTCACTACATCATACTCAATTCAGAACAAATTATTCTCTGTTCATGCCATTATATGACTTCGTATTTGGTACAATGGACAAGTCGTCAGACACACTGTACGAAAAGTCACTTGCGAAAAAAGCTGAAGTGCCTGATGTGGTGCACCTTACACACCTAACAACCCTACAATCCATCTATCATCTCCGACTTGGGTTCTCATCTTGGGCCTCAAAGCCTCACACGACAACCTCTAAGTGGTATTTGTTGTTAATGTGGCCTGTCACGCTATGGTCAATAATGATCACTTGGATTTATAGTCGCACATTTGTTGTCGAGAGGAATTTGTTCAAGGATCTCAAATTGCAAACTTGGGCTATTCCAAAGTTTCGCAGACAAGTAATAATTTAGATTACGTTCAAGTAGAATTGTTTTGTCCATTTTTGATCTGTTGTTCACTGAAACGATAATTATTTTTGATATTTTTGTTACAGTACTTTAGCCAGTGGCAAAAAAAGAGTATTAATAAATTGATCGAGGGAGCCATCATGGAAGCAGATCGGAAAGGCATAAAGGTTTTGAGCCTCGGACTCTTAAATCAGGCAAGTTCAGTTTAATACTCTCTCTGTCCCTCTTTATGTGAGATAATTCGGAGTTTTGAGGGTCAAACTGTCTAATTTTCGATGTAAATTTGGATAAAGAATCTTCAGTTTTGTTCGAAGATCTAATAAGTTGATACGAATGTAACTGACCTTGTAGGAAGAGAAATTGAATAGCAATGGTGAAGCTTACACAAGGAAGCATCCCGAGCTGAAAGTGAAAGTGGTAGACGGAAGCAGCCTAGTTGTTGCCGTGGTTCTCAACTCCATTCCTAAAGGAACTTCCCAAGTAGTACTTCAAGCCCGTAGTTTGTCTAAAGTTGTTTGCTCTATTGCCCTCGCCTTGTGCCAACGAGGAATTAAGGTATTAATAATCTCTTATCTCCTTGATTTCGGTTTTCCTTTAATTTCTCACATTCATCGTAAATTTTGTATACATACATAGGTTGTCACATTAGACGAAGAAGTGTATAAGAGACTTAAAGAGAGGTTTACACCCGAGGATGCAACTAACTTGGTCTTGTCGGGAAGCACTGGTGTTTCAAAGGTATAACATAGAATCTTGATAGTTCAAAAATTACGAAAGTTCTTTACTGAATTTTGAGGTGATATATTGCAGACGTGGCTAGTAGACGATGGATTGAGTGAAGCTGAACAATTGAAAGCACCAAAAGGAACATCGTTTATTCCTTACTCGCCATTCCCACCAAAGAAAGCTCGCAAGGATTGCTTCTACTTCAACACACCAGCCATGATTAGCCCAAAACATCTTCAAAATGTCGACTCCTGTGAGGTAACTTGATTTTGTTTCAAATATCGTTGAATCTTTTATGCTTAGTCTTTCGATTGTTTATTCACGGTTGATTTATTTTGTCTTGTAATTCAAGAATTGGCTGCCAAGAAGAGTGATGAGCGCATGGAGAATAGCTGGAATTTTGCACGCTATTGAAGGTTGGAACGAGCACGAGTGTGGTAACATGATGTTTGATGTTGATAAAGTATGGAAAGCTAGTCTTGATCATGGTTTTTCGCCATTAACCATGTCATCTGCTATTGAATCCAAGACCTAGAAATATTAGATTGTTTCTATGAAGATCATATCTTGTATGTGGTGACCTAAAAGTTTGTAAAAATTAATCATCATTTACTAGTTTGTTCTCAATGTTACATAGTGGTCAATAAAGCACCTAAAGTGTTTTTTTTTAACTATCAGATGTTTCTGTTTCCAACCTGACTTATCAACCGAACTATTTATCAAAACACGCCTTGACTAGTATATGATGATGGTGCATGGTGTCGCTCTTTCTATTTTTGGTTTCAAAATGGTGCCAAATGACACTCTGCGGGGATAATTAAAGGAATTAAAAAAAAATAAGCGATGATGATCAAAAACACATCTGAATACCTTTTTTTGAGAGTTTTTCATCTGAGGTATTAAGTGTTTGCATTCCAACATGAACTATCACCAACTCTTTAAGCGAGATTTGATATAAATACTGGCTCAACACCTTGTTGGATGACCTTGAATCTCTTCAATACAACAGCTACCACACTCTTAATTTGCAACAATACCATTACTTTGAGCAAACAAATTCACTTGGCCCTGCTTGAAATACAGGATATGTAGATGCATCTTTGGCCACAAATGTCCAATTCCTTGGTGCTGCGTATCCCTATCAAAACACCTCTCTGGCTTAAACTCTCCCTCTGCCCTTCTCATTGAATAGGAAACATGCTCTTGTAGAAAATGCAAGGTAACCGGTAAAGTTGTTGCTATGTGATCAGGAGGTCAGAAGGCTGTTCAATATCATTTGGTACTGATGGGTAAACTCTCATTCTTTCACAAAGGGATGTTTGAGTAATGAGTTTACATGTTCTTCACACTTCGTCATAACCATATTCGCTCAATAGGCCGATGAGGGACTGCTCGTGAAGTTTCGCCCAAAATCTTGCCCGGAGCCCCGGCTCACCCCTTGAGCAATTGGCTAACACCCTCCAAAAATCACAAAAAGCTGGCAATTCCTGTCATTTCACCCGTTTGACTTGGAAAATGGCTCCACCGGCCCCT
This sequence comes from Capsicum baccatum var. pendulum, assembly GCA_030864225.1. Lineage (NCBI taxonomy): Eukaryota > Viridiplantae > Streptophyta > Magnoliopsida > Solanales > Solanaceae > Capsicum > Capsicum baccatum. The sequence goes on along the minus strand of CM061561.1, from coordinate 4,640,713 downwards.
CCAAAGCAACCGCATCCACTCAATAGGCCATCGAGGGACCGCCTGAGAAGTTTCGTCAAAAATCTTGTTAGAAGCCGGAGCCCACTCCCCGAATCGTGGGCTAACACCCACTGAAACTCATAAAAAATTCCTGGCGTTTCACCCGTTTGACTTGGAAATGGCTCCATCGACCCGGCCAAAGCAACCAGATCTACTTAATACGCCGACGCGGGACTGCCCGAGAAGTTTCACCCAAAATCTTGCCCAAAGCCCGGGCCCACCTCTCAAACCGTAGGCTAACACCCACCAAAAGTCGCAAAAAACCCGCAGCTTCTGTCGCTTCGCTTGTTTGACGTGGAACTTCACTAATATCACCACTAATTTCTTTCAAGATTTTGGGATTCTACTTGAGGATGTCCATAAATCAGCCAAAAAAAAGGAGCAAAAATATCCGTAACAAAGTCATTTGCTTGCGATTCTACTACTGTTGAAGAATCTTGACAACACAAGTTGACAAAATTATTTTAGCTCCCTCTGTTTACCTCTGACAATCTCCTTGGCCAATTCACTAACTTGTTGATCCACAGCAACCCTTAATCTTCTCTGATTCAACGTCTAAAGCTGTACGACTATCAGAAAGAATCTTTTCGAAGCTGAGGCGAACAGCATCATCAAAGGCAACAGCAAATTTTCCCTGATCAGGACCCGATGATGGCAACAACTGCCCAAGATCACATCCTAAAGCAAAATTACAACATTGTCAAAAGCAAACCTTTGGAGAATGTTAGCAGCAGTAGTGGCAAGAATAGTTATCAAACGTCTCGAGATTTCTCTATCAAAAGACTCTCTCAATAAACTTTCACAGCGTCACAACGTTAAATTCATGGCTTGATATCTTTTATTGCATCCATTACATGATAATGTGGCATGGTCGAAAATAGATGATGCATAACATGAGTGTCTGCACGCCATAATCTCTGTCTGCAGTAGCTAGAGCACATCTTAGCCAATCCCACTCAAATAAATCATATCATAAAGTGGCAATGAAGAGTCAGTGTAGCTCAAAAAACTAATTACCGATCACAATTAGGAGGGGAATAAATACATATAAGTTCAATCTATCCCATGTGCCAACTCAACGTGATACAACACATAAGTAGTTGCAATCACGCCTATATGATATATAAGTTCATACTGTCGTTATATCTCATGCAAAATAATTATAGGATTTGCCAAAGGCATAGAAGGCCAAGTATAAAGGCCAGCCTAGAGTGAGATTACCGACCAATTGACACAACCTAGTTCCGATTTAAGCTTGGGGCACGAAGACTTCATCACGCTCAAAGGAATTAGGTAAGAATGGAGACAACAATGACTATATTTTGAGGAGAAGTACGGCACTACATGCTTCGTGGTCAATTAAGGAGAGCAAAACACATACTCCCACTCTTCCAATTTGTTTGTCCAGTATCACTTGGCCAGGAGTTTATGAGTGCAAAGAAGACTTTTGAATCTTGTGGTGTTAAACTTGAGATATGTAGAATGAAAAAAATACTCTTTAATCTTGCGGTCTAAAGCATGCGAAAAAGGTTTGTTGATAGCAACATTGATCTTCATGGACATGACGTTCAACTTGTATCATTTGGCTCTAGCAGAAGAAGTTTTGCCCTGGGTTACCATTATGGCTCACTATGGTGTTAGCACAATTGGTTCGTTGCTTTGATTGGGAGGTATCAGATAGTATGATGCCGGACGATTTTGACAGGACTCAGAAATTCGGTCTAGTAACAGCATGAGCTCAACAACTTTTGGTTCCTACTTATAGGTTACATGTATAGATCATGTAGTTAGTCTTACTAGAAGCTCGAGTGGAAGTCTAATTTTTTTTTCTTCTGAATTTCTATCCTAATAGAATATGAATATCTTAGTACTTTGTGTGAATCTTCTGAACAAAGGAGTTATTAGATGTTTCTGCTTGTAATTCGAAGCTGCACCATTGCGACATCGTTTTACCGCCTTACGCAGTTAGTTTTGTGCATACCACAGATAACAATATGTACAACTAGGAAATATTGAGGTGATAGTTACTGCTTTTTGTACTCATTTGCATTGGCAGTTTCAATAGTCAGATTACTGTTGCAACAAATAGTTGTTGAAGAAGAAATAAAAAGGAATACAGTGAGTAAAATATGCATTGTTATTAAGAAGAAGCAAACAAGATACACAATTAGATATATGAATATAGCAATTAATTGTATATTAACTTGAGGTCGATCGCTATTGTAGAAAATCTTTAATTCGGCTTTGGTTGAACTCATCGAACTTATTAGATCATGAATTTGCCTTGTTCTAGAGTGATGAGAAAATTGGGACACCTGTTAAGGTACCTCCACCATCAGTTATGAAAATATTGCCGGATACATATTCTGAAGACTCGTGGATTAAATATCTGACGAGTGATGTTATGGCTGGGTCTATGGTTCCAAGATCTCTCAGAGGAACAGTTTTCAAAATAACATTATTGAAACCTTCCTTTTCTACAAGTCTCTCCGTTATCTCAGATTTGAAAACTCCTGGTGCTATTGAGTTCACTCTGATCTTGTATGCTCCCAATTCAAGTGCCATCATCTGTCATTATATGAATAACACGATAAAAAATAAAAGGGCATTGCGATAATATATCAATAGTAGATGCAGCCAACCAGGTTTTATGACATGATTAACTAGTACGTACCCTAGTGAGCATGTCAAGAGCCATCTTTGAAGAAGCGTAAGCAAGACTTCCGGGTAGTAGTACCCGATTCTGACCAGCAGCTGAAGAGATATTAATAACAGATCCTCCGCTCAATTTAGCATCGCGCATGCGTCTACAAACATATTTGGACACCAACCATGCCCCTCGAAGATTCGTCTTAATGGTATGATCCCACTCCTCCTCTGACAATTCTAGTGGAGAGCTCACACTACCTATACATATATAAATGATAACAACCAACAAAATTCCAGGTGCAGATTTCTCTGTCACGGACAATAGTTATATGGCGACTTTGACTTCATTCATTCATTGTGATTAAAGATAAAAACCTACCAGAAGCAGCATTATGGTCTATTTTTACTCTGTGTAGATGAAAAAGTGAAAACAAAAGTGTCCATAAATAAGGAGGTATGTGACTTTTCTCAAATTTTTGGAATAGAAGAATCAACTACTGTGATTAAAACGAAAGAATAGATGAGGAGGAAGAAGATGTTAAACAAAAAATCGCTTTTAATTCTACTCCGATAGAAAATAGTTCATCATCCATCTCCAATATGCTTGTGCTTCCAATTTGCTATATTTGTCATAACGTACATGTAGCCTTTTCTTAAGCGGATATTAATATTTTGTCCTCGTTTTAAAAAGTATTGCAAATATATCCTAAGCACTTCACAATCGGAAGAATGGAAGATTTCTTCTATCAGTTCCTCATAACTTTAGCTCAATGATCTAATGTTTGGTCATAAAGTTTTTTTATAAGATGAACTTGTGTTAACATTTTCAGTTTAGACAAGTCCTTAGGTTTCTCCGAGATGTGGTTGCAGTTTATGTGACATTGGCGTCAACCACCCTTTGCTTGCTTTCTCTGTAACTTCTCCACACAAATGGATAACTGTGGACACAAGGCCCAAGGGAAGCTTGAACAATATCAGCGTTGGGGCAAGAAATAAGCTTTGAACAACTCGATTGATAGTTTAACCATGCTCGTCAACACTTACATCTGTTTTCATACCATGCTGAAGTGTGTGACATCATCTGAAAAAAAAAAAAAAAAAGGCAGCCCTGTGCACTAAAGCTCCTCCTATGCGCAAGGTTCTAAAAAGGGCTCCACCACAAGGGTGTATGTACACAGCCTTACCTTGAATTTCTGCCAGAGGCTGTTTCCAAGGCTTGAAGCCGAGACCTCCTGGTCATATGGCAACAACTTTATCGGTTACTCCAAGGCTCCCCTTCAAGTGTGTGACATCTGATCTAAAATTACTTTTAACTTAATCATCTTTAGATGTATGAAGATTACCTCTAAAGCCAGCATTGTTGATCAAGGCATCAATACGTCCAAAGGCATCCCAAGCTCTTTGTACAGCAGCCTCAATAGTTGCACCATTGGACGTGACATCAAGCTCGAGGGAGAATGCTCGATGGAGACCCTCTGAATTAAAGTGGTTGCAAAGAGATTTCAGCCTGTCAATACGACGAGCAGCAGCAATGACGCTGCTATCAGCTTTGGCCAAGTCGAGACACAACTCTCGCCCTATTCCAGAGGATGCGCCGGTCACCATCACCACTTTCCCTCTCAGGTCCTTCCACGGTTCCATTCTACTACTTAAGAATATATGAAAGCAAGTATAACGAGTTATTGTTTTATGAAGGAATCGAGTAGTAAGTTGGCCAGCATAACTATTAACTAGCATTTATGAAAATGTCGAACCGATTTTTGAGTCATGATGGCACCTACCATAACCGATATCAAGGAGTCTTTCATGACGTGCCAATAATCAAATCCGATATCGAAATTACAATCACAACCACCATGTGTGGTGTGCCACATAGAGCCAAAAGTAGACTTTTGATTACTGAACATTGATTTGGTCTAATATATCTTTAAAATAAAATTAATATTCAATTATATATTAATAACATGGTGTCCAATTGCGTTGCTATATCGCTATTTGGTCTAATATATTTTTAAAATAAAATCAATATTTTAATTATATATTAATAACATGTGTCCTATATTTTAGTCCTTGCATAAATCAAGGGTACAGTACTGGTCCAACATAGAATAACAATAAACATATTAGCGATGTACCAAATATGTATTTAAAAAGATTAAAAATCGAACCAAATCGATTATATAAATACATTATAATCGAACATATATACATATATTTTGATATAAATTTTTAAATGTCGAACAACGACTTGACTAAGTGGGGTGTGTGATTCTTTTATTACTATTTGATTACAATTATATTTGTGTGCTAGCTTATTATGTGTGATTCTTTGTGTAGAATGATATTTGAGCTAAAATGACTACTTTGGAGCTTCAAAAGCCTAAGAAAAGTAATCAAAATCGAGTTTGGGGTTCATAAATTAATTAAATATGTGTTAAATAATGAAGAAAATCGAGATTCCATAGAAAAACAACGCAACCATGCTATTAGGACCGCACTACGCCAGCTTTGAAAAAGAAGAGGATGACCGAAAATTGAGTTGCTATAAAAATAGGTGTACACAACTATGCCCGCGTAGTGCCAGGTCAAATTGCGTAGATTTTTTATTTTTTTTTCTTCTTTAAAGGTATTTTGATCTAAGGGTCCTTTTGTATGCGGTATAAATCGAATAATAGCTACGCAAACCTTGACTAATTAGACCAACAAGTTCCGAATATTAGATGGTTATAATCCCCAAAATAAAAAAAATAAGTCTTTGTTTGACTATTTGAACTTTCACCTTGTTGGTGACTGTTCAAATATTCAATTCACCACCTCGTAATCTACTCTTCCATTTCCCTTTCTATTATCCTCAATTTTTATTTTTATTTTTTCTTTATAAATAAGTGAGAAAATGGGAGTGAGATGTATCCAACCTTAGGTAAAGGCTATAAGGTGTTTTTGATGTGTACATCCACTATCAACATGCCACATCATGATCTTCAGATGCTATATTGCATTCTCCAATAATAGAAGCTGCAAACAACTTCTCTTCATGATCTTCAACATTTTTGAGCTGATCGGGCTTGATTTGTTTTGCAAACCTTATCCACATGACCAAACTGTTTGCAGTCCTTGCATTGAACTCTAGGTCTGTACCAACAAAACTTTTCTGTATGATTGGCCTTTTTACAATAGGGACAAGGTGGATACTTCGATCTTCTATATCTCCCTTTGTTGTTATATTGCTCCTTCTTCTCCTTTCCATGTCTTCTATTTAATTGCCCTTTTAATTCACCATCAGACTGAGCTTTAGACTTTTGAGCAGCCACAAGAGCAACTTCATTTGAACTCTCTTCCTCTCTAAAAGCTTTTCTTTGCTTCACAGCTTGAAGAGCATTGGATAGTTCATTCAACGTGACATGAGACATATCCCAAGTATCTTCTATTGAGGAGATTTTTGCTTCGAACTTCTCTGGGAATGTCACCATCACCTTCTCAACAATCCTCTGCTCTTCTACTTTTTCTCTCGACAATCGAATCTGATTAACAATTTTCATGATCCTATCAATATAATCTTTCACTTTTTCAATCTCTTTCACCTTTAACATCTCAAATTCTTTTCTTAGATTCAATATTTGCATTTGTCTTGTCCTATCACTCCCCTGAAATTCTTGCTTCAGCATATCCCAAGCTTCTTTGGCAGTTTCACATGCCATTATCCTTGTAAAAATTTGTCACACCCCAAATCCCATTGGAGCAGACTGGCACCCGTAGCCGAGGAGGCCCGGGAGAACCCGTTCATAACCTATACTTTCACATTCACATTACTTATGAGAATTAGAAATTTGGGCAGCACTTCGTTGTAAATAGAAGAAAACATTACCTGTATCAGCCCAGCAGACACGCATATATATATATATATATATAAACAGTAATTGGCCGTCAGAGCCATCACGTCTATCAACCAAACACTCCTATAGCTGTACAATATGTCTACAAAAGCCTCTACATAGATACACAACTGAGTTGGGGTCGGGACAAACTCCCGCCCACAAAAGACTTTTATGCAAATACCAAAAGTACATATAGAGACGACTTGGGATGCCCCGAAACAACTGGAGCTCACCACTAACAACAGAACGTCCTGGCTCTTACTGCGGAGGTGTACGACCTGAAGTACCTGTTCCTGCAGGCATGAATGCAGGTCCCCCGTGAGGGACGTCAGTACGGAAATATGTACTGAGTATGTAAGGCAGTGAGTATCAAGATGATATACAAAAGGTCAACAGAAACCAGATACGAGTGAATAAACAGTATGAGTAGACCACACTTAAAAGAACTGATGGGATACCTGCACATTACTTGCATATCATTACTTCCCGTAATCCTTATCAATACATAACATATGTCATACAATGGCCAACTGATCAGTGGTACTAATACAATACATCAGGGACCACCCCTGGAATAGCATATATAGATAATCTTTATAATACGATGGCCAACTGATCAGTGGTACTAATACAATACATCATATCATCAATTTAAAATACAGACATTGCATTCTTAATTCAATTAATCTTTGAGATTGGTTACTTTGTGGTCACACTTTATGGAACTTTAAACCATGATACCTCAATAGGAAAAACATGTAAATAGGTAATCAATATCATGAAGATGAAGTAGAGAACCATGGATACCTCATTAAGCCATTTTGGAGTCAACAATAGTATATGGACATTTTTTTGACTAGCCGGACATCTTAAAAGTGAAAACAAGTTCAATAGGTAGTGTCGAAGATCATATGATGTTATTATGTGTCATGTGTCGTAGGACAATGTTGGAAGCTTACTTGAGAGTGCCATGGGTCATTATTCATGCCAAAGAATAGATAGAGTATGTCTTACATACCTCGATATAACCACTTCAATACAAGTGACTTCCCGAACTCTTCAAACACTTATCTACAATAAGTCATTTGTGGCAAACTAGTATTAGCAACCACACCTTACCATTTAGGTATTAACTTCACCAAATAATGTCTAGGAAGTAATCCTTTAGCTCATCAATAGGAGTACTACATACATCCTCTTATACTCTTATTACATTCACATATCATGCATTTTCATGAAATATCCCTCAACATCACTCTTAGCCTTTATTTCCCTTCTTAATCACCATCCAATACCAACATGATCACTAGGCATACATAACCACTAATATAATGATATATCACCACAATTCATCCTCCATAATCCAATACAGCAACTTCCATAATTTACAGCAACTTCCATAATTTACTACTAACAATTTATACACAACCAGTCATAACTATGTTTCTAGTTATCTTCCAACATCAAGACAACACTCATAATCCTTTATAAATACTTATTCATGGATAAGAATCAAGAATAAACAATATTCATACCTTAACAATGAACTCTTGTATTTATGATCCTCCTTACATAACCATGGGGTGCTTCTTGAAGCTTCCGAGATGGTGAACACAACTACGGAACCAATTTGAATTTTCTACGGTTGAATCACAAAATATTTGGGGTTGAAATTGATTAGGGTTCCCACCTTTCCTAAGATTTGGATAAAATCTGATAAAATTGAGGCTAAGTGCAGGTTTTTAAGACCAAATTTTCGTCCAAATAGAAAATGACCATTGTGCCCTAAAAATTGAAATAAATCCCGAATCTGTCCCCAGTGGACAGTTTTGACAGGCTGAAGTAAAACGAGTATAACTCCTTACTCAGATGTTGGATTTGAATGAAACCAATTTCATTAGAAAGAAGACTCTCGGAGCTTTTCGTCTATATACAGCTGCCCACACAGTTCCGTTTGCACAAGGAGTTATGATCGTCTCAAGTTGGTGTGCCTAGCTGCAGAAATTTTCCTGCAGAATCACTGTTCACAGGCTTCCCGGCCACCGATTTGAAATTTCGAACGTGCTCGCTTATATGAAATACTCCTCTGTTTTGGGCAAACTTTATATCGTTGGAAAGCTTATTCCAATACCTACTCATACAACTATTGACGGGATACTTCCGAACACCATAAACTTAATTTAACCCATACGCAAGTCTTTAGGACTCCATATAATCGCGATAAGTGTACGAAAAAAAATTTACGGGGTGTTACAAAATTGATTCGGAGACGGCTACGTGAATGAAAGACAAGGCTTTTGGACCTTTTGCAATCTCTTCTTCACGATTTCTGATCTGCTGTAGAGTTGGGTTTGCTCTCAAAGGTTCTGGAGCATTGTCTTCCTCAACATACTTACATAAACCAAGATCTTTCAAGTATGTCTTCATCTTCACAGTCCAAACTTGGTAATTCTCGACATTAAAGATAGGAGGTGAATGAGAAGAGGTGATGGATGCCATGTCAAAAAAAAAGACCTGAACAAGTTAATCTTGTTGGGTGATTGTTACAACCTTAGGAGAACCGCACCCTAAAAGCTAGCTATTAAGGTGGGAGAGCCCAAGGTTATAAATAACCCACACCAATACTTTGTAGTACCGATGTGGGACTTTGCAATGGATCATAACAAACCACCACGCTCTGCATCCATCGTCCTTGATAGCTCCACTCTGGGTAGCTTTCACTCTACTTATATAGGTAGCTCTTTCCCAGGTAGCCCTTTTCGAGTGAGGTGCCCAAGTGTCTCGATGGTTGTGCGCTAAACATTGCTCGCACCAGCCAAACATTGTGATACCGACGTCACCATCCCAGGCACGGTGGGCGCGAAGGGCGATGGGTGGCTCTGATACCACTGTTACAACCTTAAGAGAACGGCACCCCAAAGCTAGCTATTAAGGTGGGAGATACCAAGGTTATAAATACCCCACACCAATACTTTATAGTACCAACGTGGGACTTTGCAATGGATCATAACAGTGAACTTTGCTGTTTTTTTTTTTTCGTTCAGAAAAACAGTCCCTTAAAGATCAATCGAGAAAAAAAAAAGAGACATGAAAAAGAAGAGAAAAAATTTGAGAAGTAGCGGTAATCTACATTCATACAGCATACAGCAAAATATATAACACAAGTGGTTTGAAATATCCCTCAAAACCTGGAAACATGTCTCCTAATGTTGTGCTGAAATTATGCACCACCACACACTACAACTACCTTCTAAAGATCTAGAACTTACAGCAAAATAATCTACAGATTACAGAAAAAAAATCAAGACCAAAAAGAACTGCCAAGCTGACAGCAGCTAGCATCACTGAAAACAGCATCCTTCATCAGATTGCTGCTGAGTAGCAGCAGGGTCGATAATTGGAAGCTTGAACAACATAAGCGTTGGGGCAAGAAATAAGCTTTGAACAACTCGATTGATGGTTTAAAAATGTTCATCAACACTTACATTTGTTTCCGTACTGTACTCCCGGTGCACTTAAGCAGTGAAGGGCCCCACCACAAGGGTGTATGTACGCAGCCTTACCTTGCATTTCTGCCGGAGACTGTTTCCAGTGACCTCATGGTCACATGGCAACAACTTTAACAGTTACTCCAAGGCTCCCTTCAAGTGTGTGACATCTCACGTGAAAAATATACTTTTTCTAGAGATTACTATTTTAGTAACTTAATTATCTTTTAGATGTTTGTAGATTACCTCTAAGGCCGGCATTGTTGATCAAGGCATCAATACGTCCAAAGGCATCTCAAGCTCTTTGTACAGCAGCCTCAATAGTTGCACCATTGGACGTGACAACAAGCTCGAGGGAGAATGCTCGCTGGAGACCCTCTGAATTAATGTGGTTGCAAGGAGATTTCAGTCTGTCAATACGACGAGCAGCAGCGATGATGCTGCAACCGGCTTTGGCCAAGTCGAGACACAACTCTCGCCCTATTCCAGAGGATGCCCATGTCACCATTACTACTTTCCCGCTCAGGTCTTTCCACGGCTCCATTCTACTTGACAATATAATGTGTTATATTGAAAACATGTACATTTTTAACATTGTGGTCGAGAAGATTGAAAGCCAGCTATTGTTGTTTTACGGAAGAGCTGAGTAGTAAATTGGCCAGCATAACTAGCATTTATGAGAATGGCCACCTTACCAGACCGGATGTGGCCTTTGTTGTAAGCAAATCGTCTCAGTTTACAAGTGCTCCAACGACTACACATTGGGCTATTGTAAAACGAGTTCTTCGCTATCTTGCTGGCACATCTGCTAGCGGCCTGTTTCTTCGGAAAGGCAAGTCATTAAATCTGCACGCCTTCTCTGACTCAGACTGGGCAGGTAATCGTGAAGATCCTCCTCTACTACTGCATATATTGTGTTTTTAGGCTCCAATCCGATCTCATGGAGTTCTAAGAAGCAAAGAGCTGTTGCTCGCTCATCCACAGAAGCTGAATATCGTGCTATTACTTTAGCTTCAGCTGGAATTTGTTGGGTCCGTAATTTGCTTAAAGAGTTATCTATGTATCTCAAGGAACCACCAGTTATCTACTGTGACAATCTTGGCGCGACTTATGTGTGTGCTAAACCAGTTTTTCTTTCAAAAATGAAGCACATTGAGATTGACCGACATTTTGTTTGAAATTTCTGCCATCAAGGCCTTCTTCTCATGTCTCATCCCAAGACTAACTGGCTGATCTTCTGACCAAGCCGCTTCGGAAAGCTCCATTCGAAGCACTAAGGTCCAAGATTGGTATATCGGATCGATCTACCATCTTGCGGGGGCATATTAGCAATATCTCTTGATTGATACTAAGATATCTCATGATTAATCTTCCATATCTCAGTATAGTGATTTAGTTTCTATTTAGGAGAAGATCACAATTCTTTATTAGTTGATTCTTTCCTTTTTTGTTTTGTGTTCTCTTGTACATATACACATGCATATCAATAAAATCATGTACTTCTCTTCCAGTAAAGTTTATACAAGTTACGCACTAATATCTTTTCATTCTCGTAACAATTCTGCGTTCAAATTTTACAGTGATCCTCAAAAACCATACTGGATAGTGAGTTGACAACATTATGTATATTATGGACAGTCCAATAGCCAGACCACAACCAAAACCTATGAGAACCGCTTGCCAACTGATCAAATCTCCTTCTTCTTCTTCATCATATAGCTCAACTGGAGTTGTCGCTTGCTGTACCCCATCATCGCCACCACAATCATTTGATAGTGGCAATCCACGTAACCCATCATTCCCTTGGTATGAACTGTTATCAAACGTATCAAATTGTTTTCCTTTGGGGATGCATCCAACAAGATGATTATGAGAGAGATTTAAGACTGCAAGAAATGTGAGGAATGCAAGTTGTTGTGGAATTTCACCTCCGATTTTGTTAGATGAGAGATCCAACGATTCAAGGACAGATAATTGGTGCAACGATGGTATAACACCTTCCAAGCAATTATGAGACAAGTTCAATGTACGAGTCCAGAGAGATCTCCAATAATGCTTGGAACATGACCTTCAAATCTATTCCTTGAGAGATCGATAATCATGTATGTAGTCAAAACTCGAGGAAGTTCCAGATCCAGTCCCTTTGTTGTAACTATCAAAGTATTCATGTAATAACCAGAATTATGCTCTGCTATATACTCCCAGGTTCCACTGTTCTCACCAATTGTTTTCATGGCTTGAAAATTCTCAAAAAGGCTCACAGGTAAATCTCCATTAAATCCATTGGATGAGAGATCTATTACTCGAATTTGATCAAACAAGTTGTTTGTCCTTGAATCGCTTATAGGGCCGTGCAACTTATTTGATCTCAAACTTAAAATCTGCAAATTAGGTAGGGCTCCCAACCAACTTGGAAATGTGTCATTCAACTCATTGTTGCCTAAATCAAGGAATTCCAAATATCTGCAGTTGATCAACGATGGCGGGACTTTCCCCTTCACCTTATTCCCGTACAAGTTAATGATGCGGAGTTGGTTTTCAGTATTAAAATTTGTATTAATTGTTCCACTGAGATGATTGTTGTTTAAATCCAAAACCTTAAGTCCACTTATCTCACCCAAACATTGTGGGATTGTTCCGTTCAAATTATTACTTCCCAAATCTAGCAGTATCAGTGTTTTCAGATTGCAGACGGTTGAAGCAATCTGTCCGCTGAAATTATTTTGGGAAAGAATAAGAGCTTGTAGGTCCTGCTGGTGTAGGAGTGACTTTGGAATAGGACCTTGCAGCTGATTTTCTTTTAAAATAACTCCATTCAACGTATTGGACTTGAACTCCTGAATTTTGCCACTGAAAGAGTTATTGCTCAAGTCTAACCTTTCTAGTGACGGGAGGGAGAATATCCAGGAAGGTATAGTTCCATCAAGTAGTTTGACGAGTATCGTAGGTTTTGGAGTCCACTTACGTTGGATGGAATTGGACCAGTTAGGGAATTGTATAATAAAGAAAGGTATTCCAAGTTGGAAAGGTGGAAAACTCTTTCGGGCAATATCCCACGTAACTGTGCGCCTGAAAGCTGTAGAGTTGTTAAATAAGAAGAGAAATTTGGAGGAATGGTGGAAGAGATGTTCACAGAGTCAAGTTGAAGCCCTCTTAATTGGGTCAAGTTGTTAAGGAGCAGTTCAAAATTGTAGGGCTCAAATCTAAGCACATATGGATCATCATCACTCCATATACGAAGAAACTGTAATTTAGAAAGGTGAGAGATTTCTGCCGGGATTACACCTGTAAAACCCGAATGCGACAAATCAAGATGCGTCAAGCTAGATAACTCACCAAATTTAGGTGAAATGAGTGACCCGAAGAAATTATTATAAGATAAATCAAGCCGTTTGAGATTGGAGAGCTGAAACAGGCTACTGTTGTTGGTATGAAATTTGCCTTGAAGTCCGCTGCAATAGAGGTCAAGCTCAATTACTTGTCCCGTCACCTCGTCACAATGAACTCCATCCCATGCGCAACAATCTGTGCTCTTGTTCCATGAAAGAGTTATCGAATCGTTACAATCGCCAGAAGCATTAGGATTAATGGTAAACATTTGCTTGAATTGTAGAAGAGCATGAGCTTGATGTTTGGGGCACAAATGAGGTAAGGATGAGGAGAAAGTAAGTTGACAGAGAAAGGGATATAGCATAAAAAATAGTACTACAAGTTTTACACAATCCATTGCTGCACTAAACTAATTAAGTTGGTAGAAGAGCATCAGGAAGTGTTCGCTTTGTGTCGGTATTCAATAATTTTGATGAGGTATATATAGTAGAAATTAATTGAGCAAAGAAAAATCTACTATGGTTGTTTTGGCGTAATCAATTCCAAGAAGGTCACCTGGTCACTTTCAGCCAAATTTAAAATTAACATCAAGACTTATTCAGTGCTAGTGTTACAATGAAAAAAATAACCGTAACCATCTCAAGTCAAAGTACGAGTCGTTGAATGAATGCTGGAAAATAAACAGAAAGATATATATTAATTCCAAATATATGGAAAGCTTGTTGATTTGTTCATATTTTATTTTATGCATTAATTAGAGGATTTTTCTTTCTAGAATCTAAGAAGATTTAATTAAATTTACTTCTTGTATGCGTTAGGTATTGAATTAATGTACTTCACTTGTTAGGTATTGAAAATTGAGTACGCTAGCTTTTGTTCCTTTTTGACTATATTGCCAATTCTCACAAAAGTGAAGAATATGATTTTATCCTAAAGGTGAAGTCTTTGAACACTATTAGTACTATTTTTTCTTGAGAAAATACTCTATTAACTATATACGAAAAGGTTGAGACACACTCGAACTTTAAGAGGTCCTATTACCCCTGGACTAATTAAAACCGTATGTTTGACAACCTTAGTGCCAACGTGGCATAACACAATTCTCTGGAAGGGACGAAAGTAAGTTTGATTCTTGAGTCAATTCTCTTGAATTTTTTAACGATTGAATTTGATAGGAGAATAGGGATTTCTGGATGATGAAATAGTGTGTGAAACTGATGGAGAAAGGGATGTTCTTAATGTGTGAAACTCAGGAAGACAGAGATATTTGTAACTGCTGAAATAACTTCTGGCTGAGGGAAAAACAACTGTTTGGACACTGATGAATACGTTTACCTGATATAAAAAAAAAAAAAAAAATCTGATATTAGTGTGTTACAAGATGAAATGAAATTATAGTAAAGAGTCTAAGAAAGGAACTAGAAAGAAAATGGAGACGAGTAGATGATCTTTCCAATTAAATAAAGGTGATCATGAAAATGAACATGGGCAATCGTGTTCGATAATGTGTTTATAAACAAAATCGGAACTCTAGTGAAAGCAAGGAAATAGAAAGAAAGACAAGAGGAGATGATCTTTCCAAATGACTTATTTTTGAAAGATTGTACATAGACATAGTCTTAATTGAATGTATTTTCCATCAACTCGATAAGAACTTTCTCTTTTAATTCCATCTTTACTGTCTTTTGCGACTCAAAATCAGTCGTGTATCCAAGAGAAGCATTGACCTTTATATTTTTTTCTTGTATGGAAACAGAAAATGATCAACTTGAAGTATTTGGATCTCAGAGACTGCCATGGGTTAACGAAAACCCCTAACTTTGGCGATATCCCAAACTTGGAGACACTAAATTTAATGGGGTGTAGAAATTTGGAAGTAGTCCATCGTTCACTCGGACATTGCAGAATGCTTACTTCTCTGGATTTGTGGAATTTTGGCAAACTCAAGAATCTTCCGAAATTTGTTGTGATGGGATGGCTTCAGACTCTCAACCTCCTTGGCTGTGAAAGTTTGCAAACATTTCCGAAAATATGTGGAGATATGCGGCGCCTATCAATTCTCCCTGTAGGATCCCCTTGGATAAGAAGCTTACCCCGTCCTTCAGCGGTCTTATCAATTTAGAACTGATAGACTGCAGCCATCTTGAAAGCATTCCTGGCACTTTTGAAAATGTTAACTATCTGAATATTAGAGGTTGCAGTAAACTTGCAACGCTGCCAAACCTCCTTGAGTCAGGGCAATTGGAGGACTTACATATAGCCGAATGTTCTAGATTGGTAGAGCTCCCCATGTCTGTTAGCAGTCAAAAGAAGTTTTGTTGGTTAAGCTTAAATAGATGTGAGAACTTAAAGAAGCTTCCAGATTTTATGCAGATGGAATCGCTTGAACATCTCCTCATAGTTGGTTGCCCACAATTAGATACATGTTTTGGAACATACACGACTACCTGTTCCAATGATGTGTAATACTGATAGGAGTAGGCATTCAACTAGTTAGGAGCATATTGTTGAGTCAGCTGTATAAGTTGTTAGAGGTTGTTAGACAATGATTAGTGAGTGGCAATGAACTGTCAAATAGAGGGTTCTAGAAGAAAGGTAGTTATTAGATATTTTGTTGCCTATATAAGGCACAACAATCTGATTGTAAAAAACAATTTTGAAGAAGTTATAATTTTGATTCTTCTATTCTTAGCTCCATCAATGGAGTCTTAGCAAAATATTTTCACATGGTATCAAAGCCACGAGCTCCACACTAAGTGTGTGTTTTTCGATCGCATTTCACTAAGTTTTTTGTGTTTTTTGAATCTCTGCCTTCAACTCATTTTTTGCAATTTCGATCTATATTACAACTGCATTCTATCAATCATGGTACCTAAAATCGATCAAAGTGATCCACTTTTCATTGGTGCATCTAAGAGCTCCAGTGTTGTACTTGTTTCAATCAAGTTAACTAGTTCAGAAAATTATAGTTTATGAAGTCGATCGATGCGTATTGCTCTCTTAGGGAAGAGGAAGTTTGGATTTGTCACTGGTGCCTACAGCAAGGAATCATAGAGAGAGGAACTTCATGAGCAGTGGGAAACAAGTAATGCGATTGTGTTTTCCTGGATAATGAACATTGTGAGTGAGAGTCTGTTATCTGGCATTGTTTATGCCACAAATGCTTGTGCAGTTTGGGAGGATTTGAAGGAGAGTTATGACAAGGAGAATTGTATGCGTATATAGCAGTTGCATCGCGAAATTAATATGCACTCTCAAGGTATAGATTCAATCTCAGCCTATTTACCAAATTGAAGAGTTTATGGAGTGAGTATGATGTACTAGTGCCAAATCCTAGTTGTGTTTGCCCTACGTCTAGAGAATACTCAGATCATATGTGTCAACTTAGACTTTTACCATTTTTAAGTCGCCTGAATGGGTCCTATGACCAAGCTAGAAGACAGATATTGCTCAAAAGAGTAACTCCTATTCTCAATCAAGCTTATGCTATGCTCATAGATGATAAAATCCAACATTCAGTATGTATGATGACTGTGAATGATAGATCAGAACCACTTGCTATGCAAGTGAATTGAAATTATGGTTTTGGACAAAACAACTCTAACTATAGAGGCTGAAAGTGTGATTATTGCCATCTATTGGGTCATACCAAGGAAACTTGTTATAAGTTAGTAGGGTATCCAAATGACTGGAAGAACAGAAAGAAACAAGGCTAAAGCTCTAATTTCAGATCACAGTATACTGGCAGTAACAACCTATCCACAAACAATGGTGGTAATAACTTTGTGAATACTGGTCACAGGTCTATTTCTCAGGTTTCAACTATGGTAGCTGGTCAAGTTGATGCTGATAGTTCTAGTCATGAAATGACTCACACACCAAAGTCCAAGCCTCACACATTCACTGAGGAAGAATACACTCAGATTATAACTATGTTGAACAAAGACACAACATATATGAAACAAGTCAATACGACAGGTATTACTACTTGTTTCTTGTCCAAAGCATGTTCTGACAGTTAGATTGTAGACTCAGGTGCTACACATCATGTGTCTGGACATAGACACTTATTCAAAGGAGGTACCAGATTAGACTCCAAGCATGTGGATAAGTTGCATCTTCCAACAGGTGATGAAGTGACAATCTTACACACTGGAGAAACTCATATTTTTGCAGATGATGTGATCAAAGATGTTCTACATGTTCCAGACTACAAACTCAATTTGTTGTCTGTTGCCAAGATAACCAAGGAACTTTCATGTTTTGTTTCTTTTTATCTTGATTTTTGTATCTTTTAGGACCTCTTCAATGGCAAGGTGAAGGGGATTGGTAGGCAAAAGAGTGGACTATATGTTCTTAAAGGTGGTGGTTGGACAAGAGGTGCTAATCAGTCAAGATCAGAAGCCAGCAGATTTATTGCAGAAGTCTTCACTTCCAGTTTCATCTTATGGCACCAAAGACTTGGACACCCTGTTCTCAAGTGTTTAGACATTATGAAGAATCCTAGTGATGCAAACATGTTGAATAAATGTTCTGTGTGTCCACTAGCTAAACAGACAAGATTGTAATTTCCTTTAAGTACTACTAGATGCTCTAAACGTTTTGAACTTGTACACATAGATTTGTGGGGTCCATATAAAACTTCTACTTTTGACAACAAGTATTACTTCTTGACTCTGGTAGATGACCATAGTAGATACACTTGGGTGCACCTGTTGTAGTTAAAGTCTGAGGTCATAGTGGTCATTAAGACATTTGTTTCCATAATTAAAACTCAGTTTGGTATAATGGTAAAAACCATTAGATATGATAATGGCACTGAATTTATCAACTCTCAATGTAAGACATTGTTCCAGTCCCTGGGCATACTACATCAGACCAACTGTCCTCACATTCCTCAACAGAATGGAGTTGTGGAGAGGAAGCACAAAAACATATTAAACATAGCTAGAGCCCTCAAGTTTCAGTATCACTTGCCCATTAAGTATTGGGGACTATGTGTAAAGGCTGCAGTATATCTAATGAATAGGTTACCATCTACTATTCTAAGTGGTAAGAGCCAATTTCAGTTGATGTTTTCCAAGGATCCCAAGTTGTCACATCTCAGGGTATTTGAATGCTTGTGCTATGTCACTATCTTTCCAAGAGGTGATAAGTTCACAGAAAGGGCCAAACCTATAGTCTTGGTGGGATATTCAGAATTTCAGAAGGGGTATTTACTGCTGGATATCACCTCAAAGAAACTATTAGTCAGTAGAGATGTTGTGTTTCATGAAGATTCATTTCCTTTTGCTTCCTCACCAGCACAAAATACACAAGCTTCCTCATCTGGAGAAAATATTACTGACTTCTTGATTCCTACAGATGAAGAAACATTTCATGAAACAAATACTGAGAGTGTTACTGAAGGAGCTCCAACTGAGAAGGATGACTTTTTTGATGCTGAAGTTCCTAGTGCAGCTTCACCTGGCACCACTCATGAAGAAACATGTCAAGATAACTGTTTCTTGCCTCAACCCTTTTCCATTAGACCTATGCGAACAAGTAAACCACCAGTGTGGATGCATGATTATGTTGATACTTCTCGAAATCAGAGATGCAAACATCCATTAGCTAACAGCTTGTCTTATAAAAAACTGAGTCCTACTTATCAGTGCTATTTATCCAAATTCTCCACTTTAACTGAGCTTTAGCACTATAAACAGGATGTAACAGATGAAAGGTGGGTGGAAGCTATGAAATCAGAGGTTCAAGCCTTAGAAGCTAACAACACATGGGTCATTATTGATCTACCTAAAGGGAAGAATACTGTTGGTTCCAAGTGGATATAGAAAATCAAATATCTTGCAAATGGTAA
Source organism: Capsicum baccatum var. pendulum (assembly GCA_030864225.1). NCBI lineage: Eukaryota > Viridiplantae > Streptophyta > Magnoliopsida > Solanales > Solanaceae > Capsicum > Capsicum baccatum. Next base: position 4,621,475 of record CM061561.1, on the reverse strand, counting down.
AGTAGAGAGGTTTAAAGCAAGGTTAGTGACCAAAGGATATAACTAGCAAAAGGGTTGGACTATCATGAAACCTTCTCACCAGTGGCTAAGATGGCTACAGTCAGATGTGTGATTGCACTAGCTACATCTAAAGGTTGGAATCTTCATCAAATGGATGTGCATAATGCATTCCTCCAAGGGGATCTTGAGGAGGAAGTTTACATGGAAATGCCTAAAGGATTTAGAAGACATGAGGAGCACAGGTGTGTAAGTTAATCAAATCCTTGTATAGTCTTAAGCAAGTCTCCAGGAAGTGGAATCTTAAGCTTACTCATGCCTTACTTTATGCTGGTTTTACCCAAAGTGCACATGATTATTCCCTATTCACCCTGCATCAAGGTAATGATACTGTTATAGTTCGTGTTTATGTTGATGATTTACTAATCACTGGAAGCAGTGCCTCTTCGATCAATGCTACCAAAATCAAGTTGCATCAGCAGTTCAAGATGAAAGACTTGGGAATCTCAAGTATTTTTTGGGTATTGAAGTTTTAAGATCAACATCAAGGATCATTCTGAACCAAAGGAAGTATATTCTAGAGTTGATTGCTGAAACAGGTCTTAGTGGTGCTAAGCATGCTATTACTCCCTTAGAGTCAAATGCCAGGCTCACCTCTATTGAGTATGATCAAGCAACAGGTGCACAAGGTGATGGACTGTTGTCTGATATTTCCTCTTACCAATGACTTGTTGGGAAGCTTATGTATGCCACTATTACAACGCCAGACATTAACTTTGTTGTCCAGACTCTCAGCCAATTCATGCAACATCCCAAGAAGTCTCACTCGAAAGCAGCTACTAGGGTAGTCAGGTACCTAAAAAATTTTATTAGCCAAGGTGTCTGGTTAAAGGTTGAACCTGCTAATACTTTGACTTGCTAGTGTGACTCTGATTGAGATGCCTGTCCAAACATCAGAAGATCAGTTACTGGTTATGCTATTCATTTTGGTGAATCACTCATATCATGGAAGTCCAAGAAGCAACACACCGTTTCTAGGAGTTCTGCTGAAGTTGAGTACAGAAGCATGGCTTCAGCAGTTGCAGAACTTACTTGGCTGGTTGGATTGTTTTAGGAACTTAAGGTCCCTATCAACCTCCCCATTTCAGTATATAGTAACAGTAATTCAGCCATTCAACTGGCCAACAACCCTGTGTTCCATGAGAGAACCAAACACATTAAGATTGACTGTCATTTCATTAGGGACAAAATTAAGGATGGATTGATTAAGGCCCTACATGTTCACTCTACAGATCAACTTGCTGATCTGCTTACCAAGGGCCTAAGTCTTGCTCAACATGCCCACTTACTTAGCAAGCTTAGTGTGCTGAATGTTATGCACCCTGCAGCTTGAGGAGAAGTGTTTTGGAACATACACGACTACTTGTTCCACTGATGTTTAATACTGATAGGAGTAGACATTCAACTAGTTAGGAGCATATTGCTGAGTCAGCTGTATAAGTTGTTAGAGGTTGTTAGACAATAATTAGTGAGTGACAATGAGCTGTCAAATAGAGTGTTCTAGAAGAAAGGTAGTTATTAGATATTTTGTTGCCTATATAAGGCACAACAGTCTAATTGTAACAAACAAGTTTTGAAGCAGTTATAATTTTGATTCTTCTCCTCTTCTTAGCTCCATCAATGGAGTCTTAGCAAAGTATTTTCACAATACACTTCCGGAAATCCATGGAAACTTTGAATCGCTGCTATTGAAGACACTTGAGATATACCATTGCTCTGGATTTATCGAGCTTCCCCAATCTCTTGGAGTTCAGAAGAAACTTGTTGAGTTAAACTTATATGGATGTAGGAACTTAAAGAAGCTTCCGAACTCTATTCAGATGGAATCCCTTGAAGTTCTCGAGATTTCTAATTGTCCTAAGTTGGATAGGTTTCCAGAAATCAGTGAAGATATGCATCGTTTATCAGAACTGACTTTGCAATCTACTGGGATTAGAGAATTGCCTTTATCAATTGGAAATCTGAGCGGCCTCACTTCTCTCGATTTGGAACATTGTGAAGATCTTGTAAGTCTTCCAAACAGCCTCAGCAATTTGAAGAATCTTCAATTTCTTTGCATCCGCGGCTGCAAAAAACTAGAGAAGCTTCCAGAAAACATTGGTGATCTGCAAGTGTTAGAGGAACTTGATGCAAGAGAAACTGCCATCTCCCAACTACCTCTCTCCATCACGAAGCTTGGCAAACTGAAGAAGTTGAGATTTTCAAATGGCCATTTCTCAAGTTTCATTTTGCATCAACTATGGCTTTTTCCTCCTTGGAAGTACTTGATATTTGTAATTGCAATATTTTGGGTGGGCTTCCTTAGGATGTTGGATCTTCACACTCTTTAGAAAACTTAGACATTAGTGGAACCAATATTTCTTGTTTGCCGAAAAGCATCTGCAAACTCTCACGCTTTTTTCAGCTGAACATACAGTTCTGTCAGAATCTTAATGAACTGTCTGGAGAATTGCCCCCAAATTTAGAGCCTCGAAGAGCATCGAAGATCTACTAATTAACTGTGGTACGTTAAAACTGATCTCACTATCACTGCATGGTCATGAGGACACTGAATGCGAACCTGTTGTGTTGATGTTCATACAGCAGTTTCTCAGGACATGTATAAAGGTTTTTATCTCTCCCTCACAGGTATGGATGTCCGTTAATTCTTGTAAATTTATTTATGTTAAAACTGAAATTTTGGTTTCAGGATGTCTTCCATCGAAGGAACTTTTTCTTCTTTCTTTTTGACCAAGTCAGAATTCCCAAGTCTTTTGGCTATCAGTTTACAAATCAAAGAAAGGTTTCAATTGATCTGAACCCATCTTGGTATAACGATAGATTCATGGGGTTTTCCATATTTTTCTATTCCTACGGAGGCCGTGTAGTAAAGTCACATTGATCTGCAAATCTGACCCTGAAAGAAAAAATTCCTTGGAGTGCTATCCAGATCATTTTGGAGGTCCTGATACTTTATGTTTCATATACATACCATTTAAAACATGGTGGCACAATTCTTACAGTAAAAGATGGAAGAAACCAAATGATTATTGCCGATTTGAGGTGTCTACATGGCCAAGGTCGGAAGCATGCTGGGCTATTCGGTTGGAATATGACTCGGTATGAGAATAAAGTTAAGAGATGTACAAGGAAGCAACAAGCAACGCAAAGTCCCAAATTCCACAGCGCAAGCAACAAGCTTTAGCTTTAAGATGAGATGGTCACACGTCTTGAACAGTGATCTCAGTTCTCCTTCCATTTCAATTTGTATGTCATGTGCGATGTTGAAACTAAAGAGTTGTCAAATTCTGAAGGCAGAATACATAGATAGACACCTTAACTTGGCCTCAATTGGCAACTAAAGACCCCAACTTTGAAAATGCACATCAGACACCTTAACTTGGTTTAAGTTGGCCTTGTAAACACCTCAATTTTTAAAATGCACATCCGGAAAAATGTGTTTGCGAGGCCAACTTAAATTAAGTTAAGGTAATTGCTGGTTCCATCTAATGCAGCGCGTCTTCTCTTACTTTGTTTATGACAATCACTCGACAAGTTTTCAGACAATTGATCAGAGTCTGTTTGTCAAACACTCAAAGTAAAATCTTGTTTCTTAACTGCATCTGTTTCAGTCTCTCTACTATTTTACAAAGCTCTATATCCTATAGGTGAAAGCTGCATTATCCAAGTTTTGAGATGCCACAAAGTTGTTTCATGTTAATTCGATGACTTGCAAAGTTGCATATATGTTGATCACTATGTCATTGTGGTTTGCGTAGAGATATGGCTCTTGTCTCCTTTACTCTCTAATCTCTTGTGTTTTGAACAATGTTATGGTCTATTCATGTGAGAGCTGATGTTTCTGCTTGTAATTCAAAGTTGCACCATTGCGACATTGTTTTAGTGCCTTACACATTTTGTTTTGTGCATACCACAGATAACAATATACTCAATACTGCTTTTTGTACTCATTTGCATTGGCAGTTTCAAGATATGGATTACTTTTCGAACAGATAGCCATTGCATTTAAAGAGGAAACAAAAAGGAATACAGTTTTTGAGTATAATATGCATTGTTATTAAGAAGAAACAAACAAAATACACAATTAGATATATGAAAAAATCACCTAAAAGCTTAATTTTTTAGTTTTCTTCGCTCTTTGCCGCATCAAACATACAAGAGGGAGAGTTGAGACTATCGAGTAGCCAAGCGTAGAAAGGTAGTTAGAATTACAAAAAAGTTTAGGTGTACACTGAATGATCCTAATGAACAACTCAATGTACTATTATTGTATATTAACTTCACGTCACTATTTTAAAAAAAAATCCTTAATTTGACTTTGTTCTAGAGTGAAGAGAAAATTGGGACACCTGGTAACGTACCTCCGGTATCAGCAATGAAAATATTGCCGGATACATATTCTGATGAATCATGGATTAAGTACCTGACAAGTGATGTTAAAGCCGGATCTATCGTTCCAATACCTCTCAGAGGAACGGTTTTCAAAAGAACATTATTGAACCCTTTCTTTTGTATAAGACTTTCTGTTATCTCAGATTTGAATATTCCTGGTGCTATTGAGTTCACTCGAATATTGTATACTCCCAATTCAAGTGCCATCATCTGTCATTATATGAATAATGGAGAGAAAGTAAACGAACATTTAGATAATGTATCAATACTACAAGCCCAAGCAGGTTTTAAGACACTAGCTGGTACGGTACGTACCTTAGTGAGCATGTCAAGAGCCGCCTTTGAAGAAGCGTAAGCAAGACCCCCGGGTACTAGTACCCGATTCAGACCAGAAACTGAAGAGATATTAATAACTGATCCTCCTGCCTGTTTAGCATCGCGCATGCGTGTACAGACATATTTGGACACCAACCATGCCCCTCTGAGATTCGTCTTAAAGGTATGTTCCCACTCCTCCTCTGACAATTCTAGTGAAGAGCTCACACTACCTATACATATGTATACGATAATAAATAACCAATAAAATTAGTATGAAGTTTGGGTGCAACATTTCGAACTTCAAGCTGAAATTGAACTTTAGACTATTAGTCTAAAATTCAAACGGTTGCGCCTGAAGTTTGAACTGCAGACAAGATACAAAAGTGGTCCTCGAAAGTGTGTGACATCTCAACTGCAGACAAGATTCAAACTGTATGAAGATTACCTCTAAGGCCAGCATTGTTAATCAAGACATCGATACGTCCAAAGGCATCCCAAGCTCTTTGTACAGCAGCCTCAATAGTTGCACCATTGGACGTGACATCAAGCTCGAGGAAGAATGCTCCCTGGATACCCTGTGAATTAATGTGGTTGCAGAGAGATTTCAGCCTGTCAATAAGACGAGCAGCAGCAATGATCCTGCAACCAGCTTTGGCCAAGTCGAGACAAAACTCTCGCCCTATTCCAGACGACGCTCCTGTCACCATCACTACTTTCCCGCTCAGGTCTTTCCACGGCTCCATTTTACTTACGAATATATGAAAGAAAGTATATTGTGTTAATACAGGAAGCTTATAACGTTGTGGTAGAGAAGATTGAAAGCCAGTTATCGCTATTTTATGAATGAGCTGAGTAGTAAGATGGCAAGCATAACTAGCATTTACGAAAATGGCCAAACAGCCAACGCTAGTAAAGACGTTTACAACTATGCCTCGGTCCCAAACACATAAAGGATCAACTATATGAATCCGTGTTTCTTCAATTAAGCTCGTATCATATCATCATCATACTAAATAACTAGTAAAGACTTTTGGGATGAATTGGAAAAGTGTAGCCTCTGAGCTTTAACTAATTTGACATTCATATACTCTAGTTGTTTAGATTTGCTGGTGTTTGTGTGCTATTCAAAGACATGTTTACTTTGATAGTAAATAGTCTATTAATAGATGAATGTTAAGTGGTCCTAGAACTAGGCTATGAAGTTGGAGAATAATTAATTGTGCACTAGTGGATTTCTTTTTTGCTTCTAAAAATTTGTTGACTTCTTCATGTTTAGCTTTATGCATTAATTAGAGGATTTATCTATCTAGAGTCTAAGAGAAGTTCAATGAATTTACTTTTTGTATGCGTTAGGTATTGAATTAATGCACTATTGTTGAAATGGCGCCGCAAGCTAAGGCTGCGTACAATACACCCTTATGGTGGGACTCTTTTCCCGGTCTCTGAGCATAGCGGGAGCTTTAGTGCACTGGGATGTCCCATCAGATTTTCATCTGTTGCATCATATGTTTCATCTATTACATCAGATGTTTCAACTGTTGTAATACCATTTCTACCAAGACAAACAACAAATCAACCCAGCAACACCAACATATCACACACACACTAGAATATCAACTGTGACCAAAAATTACCAACAAATTCGAATCAATAGTACGACAACGAGAAGAAGAAATGCAGAAATGCCAAAAATTAGGGTTTCCTTCAGTCCATATTTCAATACCAGAAGAGTGGTTGGCTCAAGTTCTCTGTTTTTTCATAATTTTTTACCTGTGAAAAAGGAAATGGGAGGACGAAGAACTCGAATTTGTTGCCGCTGGAGAAGTATTCACGTCGATTGACAGTTGAAAATCGAAAAGGAACTCGCCCGATTATTTGTCGTCGGAGGTTGAAGGGAGAAATTTTGTAGAACTGTTGGTTGGGAGAAGCTGGAGAGAGAGAGTGGTTGATTAGGATTGAAGAAGGGTATGAGTTGGATTGATTTGTATTTTTCAAAAGATTAGAAAGTTCTAAAAATATTAATCAAGTCCACAATTAACTTAATCAAGTTTCCTAATGATGTTTGACCCTATCTGTTGGTCAATGTCACCAATCCTTCATTAAAACTTAAAAACATCTTTCCTTCAATTTTCTCTAGTTTCTTTTCATTATTTTGAACTAGAGAGAGTATATCATTTCAATTTACTTATATAATTTATGAAATATTTGCACCGTCCCAAATTGAGATGACACAACTATTCAGAAAATAATGATTGATAAAGTAACTTTACCATTTTGCCCCTATTAATTGTGTCATGTTGTTAGTTTCAATATTGATGAAGTTATTATATGGCTGACACCAAAGCACTTTTTGCATGAATAATTAAAATTATAAGATTACCAAAGTTTTTGCTTCATTTTATGTTACCATTCTCCAAAAAAAAAAAAGTCATTGCAATATTTTTTAAGATTTGATAATTCAATGCTAGTAACAAGGAGTAATCAATTACTAAGGGTATCATGGGAAAAAAAAAGATAAGTTAAATGAGAAATTAAATTAGAAAATTTGGGATAAGTAATTTGGGACGGGGAGGTATATTAATTAAGAGATATTTTTCATTTTCTTTCAATATCATTCCTAGCATTAAATTACTACATGAAAGTTTTAAATTTACAAAGCATAATTAATAAAGGGAGAAAGAATATAGGTGCACTATAAAAGGTGGTCAGAAAAGATTTGAGTTATACGAAAAGTTAGATTCCTATCTTTGAGATTAATAAACCAAAGTCCCAATATCAATGGTTGAGGTTTTTTTTGGGGGGGGGGGGGGGGTTTACCACCCGATGTTCGATGTTCGTATTGGAGCCCCAACTAATTTGAATCGCGCATTGCAGGACTCATTAAGGTGGCAGCGCTCCCAACAGAGTTCTCCATACCTATGGTCAAACCCTAGACCTCTGGTTAAGGGTAGAGCAACCCCATCTACTTAGAGGCGAAGCCAACCCTCTTTAGGGGAGCTCGTCCGAACCCTCTTCGATGAAAAAATATACTATTTATATATAATAAAAATTAGTATTTTTTATGGGATTATAGTAGGTAAAAAACCCCTTCAATTTAATTTTCTTTGAATATTAAACCCCATAAACTTGAACTCCTGACTCCGCCGCTGCATCCTTGGAAGATGAAACACCTTTGTTACTCTCTCCTCACTCTATATATATACATAACTTCATCCCTCCTCAAATGAAAAACTACATTATTTCATATATAGGGCAAGAAATTGGTATACTATTATAATTGAGTGTTGATATATAATATGAATTTGATAAAGGTTGGCCCTGCAGGCAGGCCATATGGAAGTGTTTGGGAAGAAAAGGAAAAAGGTGAATTAGCAAAGATTTTTGTGTTCTATGATGATACCAAAATTTATTCACTTCAATTTCTCTTCATTCAGAATGACAACTTTGTTTTGTCTGACATACATGGTTCACCTCTACAAAGAATGTTCACTTCTGTAAGTTTAATCTTGTTTGTTCAATTTTTTAGGGGAAAGGACAAAAACAACACTTCAAATTAAACTATTTCTATGAAAATAACTGAAATTTAAATTCTATTTTCTAGCCTTTTCAATTTAGTGACTTGTTCTATACCGTTTCTACACACCTTCTATACATATCTTATACATATAAATATTCTATACGAAAATTATACAGTTTTGATACACAATTTATACAATAATTGTATTTTTTTACACGTTTTATACAACAATTATTTAATTTTCATATACATATTTGATAGAACTATACAATTTCTATACATATATCTTATACAGATACACATTTTATTTAACAATTATATCATTTTTATATAATTTAATTATTATTTCTAAACAATAAAAAAAGCAGAATATTTGATCAGTTAAAAACTTTATAGCAAAAAAAATTGAAATATTTTTAAAAGTGTCGAATTGCCCAAGTTGAATACTGTATCAGTATTGTATACGGACTGTATATGAACTGCATAGGCCAAAATAACCCAAATTAGTAAAAGGCTATAAAGCGGAAATAGTATATCCGACTGGCCTCTTTTTGGAAAGTTTTCAAACTTGGGCTATTTGTTTTAAAAAGTGTTTTAGAGTGTCCTTTTTCTTTATTTATTTTAACCAACATTGCACTAATTAAGTTTTGAATTGTGATTGAGATAATGCTCTATTCATCCTGGAACTATATACAAAACGGTTGAGACACATCTCTATTTAACAGGGGTCCTATTACCCCTGAACTAATTTAAAGTGTAATTTTGACACCTTTAGTGCCTATGTGGCACAATACACTGAAGGGTTGCCACGTAGGCACTAAGGGTGTCAAAATTACACTTTTAATTAGTTCAGGAATAATAGGACCCCCCATTAATTAAGTTGAGGTGTGACTCAGCCATTTTGGGTATAGTTGAAATGATAAAATAGGATATTTTCTCATTGATTGTGATTTATGAATTAGGTTGTGTTGGATTATACATCAGAATTTCTTACTCTTGTAAGTGGCACATGTGATGATGAATCATTTGGTTTGACATCAATAACATTTGGTACTAATAAAGGTACCTATGGACCATATGGGAGCAAAAAAAACTCACCATATGAAAAAGAGATCAAATTGGAAATTGGAAAGGATCGTCCTTTTGGTGGATTTCATGGCACTAAGACTGATAATTGCATTGAGAGTATTGGGATTTATTTGAAGACTGTCACATCTTCCATGATAATACCTAGACGTACTAAATCAGTTGGTTATGCCTTGTAACTGTTAAATGGGAAGGAAATTAAATCAATATATATGTTGTTTCTATCATGATTAAGTTCCAAATTTGGACTAGTATTTACTAGTATCCAACAAGTTTGAATGAAGGTTCTAAAGACCAATAAGATAATGTTATGTATATTTTATTGCAGTCAGTTTAATTAGTTCCTTAGTTATTGGGAAATTTTAATTTCTCCTTACCCCAAATCTATCATTAATCACTGTGAGGGAAGCTTTTGACTTTGAAAAAAAAAAAAACGATGGGACGTACAATACATGTAACTTACAAATTTTATAGTCAAACGCGGCACTACAAATCACTCCAATTTTGAATTTGCAAGAGCAAACACTTGCACTACCATAAAAATTGAATAATTAAACGCACGTGTCCTAAGTGGTGTCATACATGACATTCATGTAAGATATAACGTAGGACGCATGTATCTATTTATTTAATTTTATACAAATTTAAATATTTACTTATTCATAGAAAGTTGGATTACATAGATATCTAAAAAAGTTACAATATAGATATATATTACAAGTTGAGTTCAAGTAAAAAAGGAACATACATTTACAAAAAGAATCAAACTTCTTTACTTTCACTAAATAAAAAAGAGAAGTCTCATATATATATTGCCTGATATTCCTAAATACTATGATAATCAAAGTGAACTTTTTTAGTTTTTGAATTAAATGAGGTCACTTTTCCTTATTTTAAGCTCCATCGAATCTTTGCTCAACTAGTACAGTATATTTAATTAACTCTTCACACTAAATAAGGTGGGAAAATAAATAATAAATTGAGAATAGATAATACTATCTCAGTAATTATTATATTTTTCACAAGAAAAATATAAAACCTAAACCAACACTATTACCTACGATATATATATATATAGTCTTCATCTTCAATACAATAATTATTCACAAACAAACAAGAATGAATAACAACGAAATTGATATGAAAAAATTTGAGCCAGAAGCAGGGAAAAAGAAGGGAGGGACTGTTTGGGATGAAAAGGGAAAATGTGAAATAGCAAAAAAATTTTATTTACAGTGGTGTTGACTGCCATTTTATGTGTTCATTGCAATTCCTGTTTGTTGATGATGATAGCCAATTTGTTTTATCTCAATTACATGGTGCAGATTCCAACTATCGTTTCACTACAAACTTAAATACAGTAAGTACTTTCTTCGTTCTCTTTTACTTGTCACCATTTGTCTTTACGAGAGTTAATTTTTTTTTTAATCGAAAGATGGCTCTGGTGCCTCTTATTTAACTAAAATAAGTTACAGCACATAAGGCCAATAGCCAAATCCACAAAGAAAAAGAAGATCATGTGTATCTCTCAATACAATCAAACGCACAATCGAAAAAGTAGATTAAGAAAATGAATAGCCATTTGCTCAGCTGAAGAGTTGTTGCAAAGGTGACGAAGTCGAAGATGGTAGAAGATGAAACCAGCAGATTTTGTCAGTCTTCAAGATACGGGACTTCCTACACCAATATTAGCTAGATTTTCCTTTGCAGCAATTTTTGTAATCTCTTTTAAACTATCAATCTTTTGGTAGTAATCACTTAGGCAACCTCTCAATCTCACCGGCGCCGTGATTTCTGTCCCAAAAAAGAAGTCTTCTTCAAGATTGATAAATCTGAGACTACAACTTCTGTTACTCCAGGTAATCTTCGTAGATTTATTGAATGTCCTGCCTTGTGTGACTAATAAGTTGTTATTGTGCTGGTGGTATGATATAGCTGTTGGTGTGATTTTCTCTTCGAAATGAACTAGTGTGTTAAATTCCAACCTGCTTTGATGTATCTGCTAGCCCCCTTCATATTGCACTGTTCTTATGTGTGGTGTACCTTGTTGATCCAATATGATAATTCTTCTCCCTTGTGCTGGAATGTCTTCAACCTTATTAATTTGAAAATGACCTGCAGAATCCAAAACCATGTTAGCAAAATAATCAGCAAGAGCGTTACCTTCCCGAAGGGAATGTACCACTCTTGCTGTTACGTATGACATCAATTCTCTGATAAATTTCACTTCCAAGACCACACACCACGGGACCTCCCATTCACCCTACAAGATTTGTACTACGGTCCAGGAGTCTGTCTCCACTTCTATTTGCTGAATACTATTATCTCTACAAAATCTCAAGCATTCCCTAATTGCAATAGCTTCGGCCACTATTCTTGTCGTATCATGAATTCTTGAGCCCTTGGCAACAATTAAATTTCCTTCTAAATTTCTTATGTAGAAGGCACATGAACTTGGGCCTGGGTTTCCCCTTGAAGCACCATCAGTGTTTCCTTTCATCCATTCATGTGGAGGAGGCCTCCATCTAACAACTTTTATTTGATAGGAGGGCCTATACTTCTGTGAGGCATCAACAATGCTAATCCAATCAGTTTCTTCAATCTGCAAATGGAACCTGAGCTTGATGAATCTTAAGATACTGTTATTAATTTCCCAGAAGATCTTCCTCTTATGATATATTCCCCCATATATTTTAGTATTTCTGCTTTTCCACAAAAACCACATAATCAGAGTAGGCACCACCTGATACACTGTTTTACATCTTACATTTCCATCTGTTCCTCTCCACATTCTCACACTTTGCTTCTAGTTATGTCTTTGATCTATTATACCAGCACCTGCACAACAATATTGCCTCTGCTATTTCTCCTCTTAGAAACAAATGTTCCACAGTTTCTCTGTTAGGACTACTGCAGCATAAACAATTTTGTGAGATACTTGAATTCCAAGTGTGCATTAGTGCAGCTACTGGCACTTTCCCTTGCCAAATTTTCCAAGCAAGGAAGGAGAATTTAAAAGGCACCCCTTTACACCACAAACTCTTCAGATCTTCACTAATCTCACCTCTTTGTCTCAGCATTTCCCACTCACTCTTGATAGTAAAATCACCTTTGGTAGATTTTGTCCACCAAGGTTTGTCTGGCCCCTCTTCGTATTTCAGATTTCCCATTCTTGTTTTGACATAATTCACCACATTCTCGGGAATTTCATCATTCATTTTACTGTAATTCCACCCATCCTCTCCTAAAAATTCCCCAATATCATTCAATGGAAGGCAAGTCTGCACATCTGAAGGAATATTATACAAGGGACCAAGATTGGTCCAATTATCAAACCAAATAGTTGAAGATCCACCTTTAGGCTCCCACCACATCACATGTTCAATAGAATCTCTATTCTTCAACATAGCCTTCCATACTTGAGATCCACCTTTGCCCTGAACAAGAGCAAGAATTTGCTTCTTACAATACTTGTTCCATAAGAAATTAGTCCACAAATTATTGTGTTCTAAATTTCCACCATAGTTTAGCATACATTGATTGAGAAACATCTTTTAAAGATCTAAAACCTAATCCCCCTTCTTCTTTAGGTACACATACTTTATCCCAAGCTGTCCAATGTTTACCTCGTCCATTCTCTTTGTTGTTCCAAAAAAATTTAGCAAATATTCTATGTAGATCCTTGATGACACTTTTTGGGGGAATAATTGCAGATAAAATATAAATTGGAATGCTTTGTAAGACACTTTTAATGAGGACTTCTTTCCCACCAATAGAGAGCATCTTACCTTTCCAGGCCTGAAGTTTACCTCTAACCTTGTCCAATAAATCTTCATAATGCGCCTTCTTCTTCTTTGCATGAGATAATGGACATCCAAGATACTTCAATGGGAATTCTCCCTTTGCCATTCCAGTGTACTGCTCCACCTTTTGCCAAACATCAACATCCGTGTTTTGATGCATATAAAATAGGCTTTTGTCCATATTCACCTTTTGTCCAGATTGTTGCTCATACTCCCTCAATACCTCAATACCTGCATAATTTTCCTCATAGAATATTCATTAGAAGAGGTAAAAATAATGGTATCATTAGCATAAGCTAAGTGGTTTAGGTTAGGACTCCACTTAGGCATTCCATACCCTACATAAGAATCATCCTCAAATAAATGATTTAGAGCTCTTGTCAGAACTTCAGCAGACAATATAAATAAGGCTGGAGGTAATGGATCCCCCTGCTTCTCCCCCCTGGTTGAATGGAAGAATCCAGTAGCTTGATGTCACGACCCGAGCCTAGGCCCTAGCCGTGACAAGTATCCCGAACCATGAAGGCCCGGAACACCCATTCTCTGTCTGGTTATCATGCACAACATTCATAATCATAATAAAATGCGGAATTGAAACTGAGTATGGAAAACATGGTCAAGTTCTGCAACATTTTTGAAATATACTATCTGACATCAGTCTGCGAAATCTCTACTAAGAACATAAACATTTGTCTGAAAAGAAACCGAGACAAGGCCCCCAGTAGACGAAAACATAATAAATAAGATAATGTCTGACATAATTAGGCCTTCCGGATAATAGAAGGCTCACCACTGTGAAATTAAGTCTGCAAGCCCAAGAATGTCTACTGACTAGCTGAACCCCTAGACTGTGCCTCAAAACCTGGAAGGAGGGGGGTCAGCACAAAAGTACTGGCACGCGAAGCACTCCAAAAATAGTATAATGGAACATACATACATATATATAAGTGAAAGCAATTTTCATCAAGACATCCTGTATAAAACTGTTTCTGAAAAATACATGGGCACTTTCTGAAAACATGCAACCTGTCTATTCATTTCAAATCATGATCTGTGTTTTACTTCTGAGTTAGGTGGTATCCCCTACATTTCTGAAAATTCCACGGGCTGTATGAAATCCGCCATTGACTCGGCGGGGAAGCCCCCAACCCAAGTGTGCCGCAAGAGTTGGAGTTTCTGATTCTGATACGCCACAGGACATTTAAGTCAGCGTATAATAATATACCCGGGTCGGCAAACCACGGTTTTAGGCAAAGAGTTGTCTGAACTCAAGCCCTCTTCGGGTAACCACCTAACATCTCTGTATGCCCATTTTTAACCTTTTCTGTATATGCAACATTCTGAATGTCTAAAATCATGAAAGTCTGATAAAACTTTGATTTCTGAACTAGTCTGAAAAGTCTGTTAGTCTGAGTCTGATATGGCATTTATCTGAGTTGGTATCGTCATACCAAGACCTGCAGGTTCTATTTCTGAGCCATAATGCATTAAGCATTATCTTTCATAAAAGTGTAATTTCAGACCACCCAAACATGTAATTTGCATAAAAGATTTCATATTCCGAAACTCAAGTCAAAACCATGCAAAAACTTTCATCAAACATATGGTGGTCATGTGCTTTTGGCAAAATTATGCAGTCTTTCATTATATGTAAATTCAACATTTACAACCCTCTCATTCATGTTCAAAATCGTATTCGAAACATAGCAAAGCCAAAGCATTTCATATCATGATTTTTCAAGACTTATTTCAAAACAATCTATATCATATGAAACATGGGAAAATTACATCAAGAGAGGAATTTCATGTAAATCATGCTCTCAATTCATATATGTATAAAAACTGTCAAATCGCTTTGGAGATGGTCAAAAGACCAAAACAATGATGTTAAAACATCTTATACATAAATATATATACATAATTTAAAAACCCCATTCTAAAACATGATTTTTGCTATGCTCATGAGAATTTAGGAAAAACCCCGCGTACCTTGTTCTCTACGAATTTTGGGTGTTTATCAAAGCCTACGTCGAGAGGATTCCAGATCTGAAATTATCTTCCAAAACCAATGGTTGAATCTTGAGTTATTTGGGATTTTGTTTGAAACCCTAAAGGGTGTTCTTGAGACAAAATTAGAGAAAAAGGGTATATTTTGCTGAATTTGGAGCTGAATCAGATGTTATAGACGAATTAGGGGTGAGGTGAAATGACTAAAATGCCCCTAAGAAAACAAGAAAAGTCGAAACTATCCCTCAGTTGACAAACTGACAGGCTGAAATAAAACGGATATAACTCCTTACTTAGATGTTGGATTTGAATGAAACCAGTTTCATTAGAAAGAGGACTCAAAGATCTTTCGTTTGATATATTATAGATCACACAGTTCATTATATACAGGGAGTTATGATCGTTTGAAGTTGACCCTGAAATGCTGAAAAAAAAACTGGGCAACAGGCTATGCGTTTTGCTACTGTTTTGAAATCCAAACGCAGCCTTATGCATTCCGAAAAATTCCAAAACTTATCCGAGATGTACTATGAGATTTCCCGATCGTAACGCAACTTGAAAATCTAAAAATGAAGGTCGGGAAGGTCGAGAAGTTGTATCCCGAAGGTTGCCAGCTAAAATGATTCTAAGTTACACTTAGAAAAATTTTCAAGTTTTTTAAGTCTAAGAGCACTCTATTAAAGGCTAATCCATGCATGACTTTTACGGGGTGTTACACTTGACCATTTAACAAGACTGAGTAGTAGTTATTAGAGATTAACCTCTAGACCACATCAACCACCCTACTAGCAAAACCCATCTTTCTCATAACCTTCATCAAAAAGAACCAGGACACTCTATCATAGGCTTTAGCCATATCCAATTTCAAAACTACATTAGCAGGCTTCCCTCTCTTCCCAATGTCTGTAACTAGTTCCTGAGCTAGTAAGACATTATCAATAATGCTTCTTCCTCTAATAAAACCAGATCGATTAGAAGATATGAGTCTAGGCAGAATTTTGTCCTATCTATCATGAAGAATTCTTGGCATGATTTTGTTCACAAAATTACTTAGACTAATTGGCCTCAAGTCTGAGAAAGATTGAACATTTTCTTTCTTAGGTATGAGGACCAAATTAGTATGGGTAATTGATTTAGGTAGAGTGTTTCCTGCATAAAAGTCCTTCACCAATCTGCATATGTCAAAACTTACAATAGCCCAACAGGATTGATAAAATCTACCCGAGAGACCATCAGGTCCACAAGCACTGTCTCCATAGAGGTTAAACACAGCATTCTTCACTTCGTCATCATTTGGAATGGCTCCCAAAGCTTCATTATCCTCTTCTTTCATCAGTTCAGGGATATTCTGCGGTAATGAGCATTCAGTGATGTCCCTATCTTGAGTAAACTGTTTGTGATAAAATGAAACTGCTTCATCTGCTATCAGCTTCTCATCCTCCAGCCAACCCCCATGTTCATTTAAAATTCTACTCACTTTAAGTCTGCTTCTCCTTCCTTTAACAATGCTGTGAAAAAAATTTAGTATTTCTGTCTCCACTCTGAAACCAATCATTTCCAGCCTTTTGCTGCCAATAACTCTCTTCTAAATTCAGGTATTTAGTGTATTCAGCCTTAGCTTTCTGTATCACCACTCTATTTTCTGGAGTAGGACTATCTTCAAACAATTTTTATTTAATCTTTGCTATTTCTTCCCTAATTACCAGCTGCTGAAATATATCTCCATATACCTCTTTACTCCACAGAGACAAAGCTTTTTTAACTTGCTTTATCTTTCTTTTAAAATCAAGGAAAGTTTTCTGTTCTGCCATCATCCCAATTCATTTTCACTACCTCCTTAAAAGATTTTGACTTTACAAGATTCAATATTTTTTATTTATAATTGATATATTTGAAAATTATATGAAAAGTATGAAAGAGTATGCAAAATAAGTAAGGTAGGGTCCGGAGAGGATAGAGTGTATGTAGAAGTAGAGAGGTTGTTTCCAATAAACCCTCGACTTAGGATCGATAACAATATAACAAACGCAAAACGTAAATGCATATAAACTAGTACAGACATTACTCAAAACCCCTAACAAGAAATTTCAGCCACAAATAAAGAACGTTCCCCTACTATTACCGACGCACTCCTACCCCCTAACCCTCTACCTTAATCAGCGTCCTCTACACCTTCCTATCAAATGTCATGTCCTCCTCCGTAAGCTGTAACTGCTCCATATCATGTCTAATCACCTCCCTCGAATATTTCTTCGACCTACCTCTACCCCACCTAAGACTATCCATAGCCAGTGTCTCACATCTCCAAACTGGAGCACCACAGCCCCTTCTCATCACGCGCCCGAACCACATACGTGGCACAACACAGTGAAGGGTCCATGTAGGCACACGTGTGTGCCACGTAGGCACTAAGGTTGTCAAAAATACGATTTTAATTAGTCCAGGGTAATAGGACCTCTTAAAGTTCGAATGTGTCTCAACCTTTCCATGCATAGTTCAAGGTGGAAATAGAGCATTTTTTCTACTATATTTTTACATGATTAAAAATATTTTTTATATATATATAATAGATGTTAAACCCCTTTCGACTAGTTCGTCCTCCTCAGTTAAATTCCTGACTTTGCCATTGTCCATAGGTACCATTTTATTACAAATTTCTTCATCTAATAATTAAATTTATATTATATTTCATGTTGTGTTGGATTATCCATCAGAATTTCTTACAGAGATAAAAGGCAGCAGCTATATTAATGGTTTGAGATCATTAACATTTGTGACCAACAAAGGTTCCTATGGACCATATGGGAGTAATAGGATTGCTGGTTCAAAATTTAAGTACAAAGAGTTCACAATTCAAATAGGAGATGATCGTTCTCTTGGTGGATTTTATGGCACCAAAACAGATAGGTATATTGAGAGTATTGGAATCTATATAAAGCTTATTACATCCTTCATTAT
Organism: Capsicum baccatum var. pendulum; assembly: GCA_030864225.1. Classification (NCBI taxonomy): domain Eukaryota; kingdom Viridiplantae; phylum Streptophyta; class Magnoliopsida; order Solanales; family Solanaceae; genus Capsicum; species Capsicum baccatum. Next base: position 4,603,337 of record CM061561.1, on the reverse strand, counting down.
TGAGCTCGGGGGCGGATCTACTGAGGCTCGTGATGAAGAAAATTACTCTTTGGTGCAAAGTCATAGACAAGCAGGCATGACATGTTTCTATAGCTTTCTAGTTTCTTTTATTTGTTTCTAATTATTGTTGATTTTCTTTAATAAGTAATTTTGTTTTTCTTTTATGATAAACTATATGTTTTTTTTTAATTGGTTATTAATATGTTTAGCCAATTGGCTAATCATATCACTATATGTTCTTGTATGTTTGTCTCTATCGTCTGAATTATTATCTCTGTGATTTGCAAATGATTAGCTTCCGCATGATATCTTCTGGAATACAACACTTATATCACCTCATTTCACTGAAATATTGACTTTAAAAAGTTGTAAAGTTTAAGTTTGATACCCATCAAAATAAGTGACACTCTAAGTAATTGATAATTGAGAACAAGCGCACATATTATATCAAAACATAAGCCAACAGAATCTAACAAAATACTTTTATTATCACATGTGTTCAGATGCTCAACTAATGTATCTAAATGAAAATTATCAACAAGTTTAAAGAGCGGTTAATACAAATTACCAAAACTACGTATTTACTTTTTTTTTTAACTTTTAATATTTTTATTTACTTAATTATCTTTTAGATGTATGAAGATTTACTCTAAGGCCAGCATTGTTAATCAAGACATCGATACGTCCAAAGGCATCCCAAGATCTTTGTACAGCAGCCTCAGTAGCACCATCGGCCATGGCATCAAGCTCGACAGCGAATGCACGGAGGGCTTGGCCCTCCGAGTTAATCTAGTTGCAGATAGCCTTAAGCCTGTCAACACAACAGGCTGCAGCAATGATCCTGCAACTAGCTTTCGCCAAGTCGACACAAAACTCTTGTCCGATTCCCGAGGATGCCTCTGTCACTATAAAAGTGCTTGGTTAATAACAAAAATTAAGGTGAATATAGTGTTGGGTCATGGGCCTTTGTCCCTTCCTATGTGGATAAAATGAAGCCCAATTTGGACCAACTCACTTTTGCCCATAGACCCATTACTATGAGACATATATATTGATCATTTTAGATCTTATTCACCATATAAAAAAAAAGAGTTTTCAGCAGCCAAAGAGAGAAAAACAAAGCTGATTTTCGCACCTAAATTTTAACCACAGCTGTCAACTTCAAATTGCGCTTCCCGCTTCGTTTCTTGTACGATTGAGCTAATTTTTGGACTGCTTGCTCCTCTCATCTCAATCTTTGATTAGAAATGACGGAGCTTGATTTGGTGGCCTGTAGCTCCTGTTCTTCATTCCCGAACAGTAGCTGCATTTTTTGTGCTTTCACTCCTTTATTTCTCTAGTGTTTGGTGCTGTGGTTTATGCATTATTTCTTGTTGTTTGAAACTTATTTTGTGGCCATTTTGGAGGACAATATTGTAACTCTTTGATGATTATAGTGGAGTTTTGGTCCCGTGGTTTTTTATTCTTCACACCGAAGGTTTTCCAGGTAAATCTTGTGTCTCGTGTGATTGCCTTTATTCTTGTCTTGTTTCATTTGGTTGAGTTGTTTGCTGTATATTACTCTATTTTTCTTGAGGTCTCCTCTTGGTTCAAGTTGAAAGGGAAAGTTTAATCTTGGGTATTTTCCACTACTACCCTGTCAGGCTCTTTGATTGTGTGTCTGTCTTTCCTAACCAGTGGTATCAGAGCGTTGGTTTTTGTTGATTGTCGATTTGAGTGATGGAGGAAAATATGAGAAAGATGGTGTGTTTGAATGGCAGTAACTATCATACTTGGAAACGCAAGATGAAAGATTTTCTATTAGTCAAGAAAATGCATCTACCTGTGTTTGCATCTACTAAACCTGAATCCATGATAGATGAGGATTGAGATTTGAGCACTTACAGGTTTGTGGCTATATCAGACAATGGGTTGAAGATAATGTTAGAAATCATATTATGAATAAGACACATGCTAGAAGTTTGTGGGACAAGCTTGAGACACTTTATGCTTCGAAGATTGACAATAACAAGTTGTTCCTGATTAAGCAATTGATGAATATCAGGTATAAAGAGGGCAGTCCTATTTCTGATCATATAAATAATTTTTAGGGTGTCCTTGACTAGCTGTCTGGAATGGGTGTAAAGTTTGATGAAGAAATTCAAGGACTTTGGCTTCTTAATACTCTGCCTAGCTCTTGGAAAACTCTTCGAGTTTCTTTGACTAATTCTGCTCCCGGTGGTATTGTAACTATGGAATATGTTAAGAGTGGTGTCTTGAATGAAGAGATGAAAAGAAGATCTCAAGCCTCATTTTCTTCATCTTCACACTCTGATGTTTTGGTTACTGAAGAGAGGGGGAGAAACAAGTTCAAAGATTCAAATAATAGAGATAAAAGTAGAAGCAAGTCAAGGTCTAAATTCAAGAATGTTACATGTGACTATTGCAACAAAAAGGGGAATATAATGAAATATTGTTACAAGCATAAGAGAGATATAAGACGACAAAATAAAGAAGGCGATAATGAAAATCGTGTTGCTGTTGTTGGTAATGATGATCTTCTTGTTGCTTGTGGTGAGAATGCCATTAATCTTGTTTGCGATGAGTCTAGCTGGTTTGTGGATTCTAGTGCTACTTCTCATGTTATGCCAAAGAAGGAATTATTTTCTTCTTATACTCCAAGTAATTTTGGGATGTTGAAAATGGGCAATAATGATGAAGTTAAAGTACTTGGCATTGGCATGATTTGTTTGGAAAGTAACAATAGTTCCAAACTAGTTCTCAATAATATCAAGCATGCTCCAGATGTTCGACTGAATTTAATTTCTGTAGAAAGTCTTGATGATGAGGGTTATGTTAATACCCTTGGTGCTGACCAGTGGAAGCTTACTAGAGGTTCGATGATTGTGACTCGAGGTGACAAGTTGTCTAACTTGTACGTATTTTAGGGCTCTACTTCTAGAGGATTGATAAACTGTGTGGAGAATGATACTTTATCAGAATTGTGGCATAGAAGGTTGAGTCATATAAGTGAGAAGGGGATTGATAGTTTGGCTAAGAAAAATTTACTTTCTGGAGTAAAACAAGCAAAGTTGAAGAAGTGTGTTCATTGCTTAGCCGGTAAACAGAAAAGAGTTTCTTTTCAGAGTCATGCGCCTATAAGAAAGCTCGATTTGCCGGAGTTGGTACATTCTGATTTGTGCGGTCCTTTAAAGTAAGGTCTCATGGTGGTGCACTTTACTTTGTGACTTTTATTGATGATCATTCTCGTAAACTTTGGGTATTTCCTTTGAAGTCCAAGGATCAAGTACTTGATGTGTTTAAGAATTTTCTGGCCTTGGTTGAAAGACAGACAGGGAAGAAATTGAAATGCATCCGTTCAGATAATGGTGGTGAGTATATTGGTCCTTTTGATAGATATTGCAGAGAGCAGGGTATTCGGCATCAGAAAACTCCTACAAAGACTTAATTGAATGGCTTAGCAGAGAGGGTGAATAGAACACTAGTTGAGAGGGTTAGATGTATGCTTTCAGATGCTAAGCTGCCAGATTTCTTTTGGGCAGAAGCACTTAATACGACTGTTTATGTTATCAATTTATCTCCTACTGTTGCTTTCAATGGTGATGTCCCTGACAGATTTTGGTTCGGTAAGAATGTTTCTTATGATCATCTTAGAGTCTTTGGGTGTAAATCTTCTGTTCATATTCCTAAGGATGAAAGGTCAAAGTTGGATGTTAAAACTAGATAGTGTATTTTCATTGGTTATGGTCAAGATAAATTTGGCTATCGCTTCTATGATCCAGTTGAGAAGAAACTTGTTAGAAGTCGCGATGTTGTATTCTTTGAAGACCTAATAATTGAAGATTTTGACAAAGCTGAGAAGGTTGATTCTCAGAGTAGTGAGAGCCTAGTTGTTGTTGATCCGTTCCTTTGACTACTGCTCCTGAAGAAAATCTTCATGATAATGAAAATCAAGTTGATAATGAAGATAATGATCATATTCAAAATGACCAACAAGAAGTTGTTGATGCTTCAGTGCAAGTTGATATGATTGATCAGCAACCAGTTGTTGATGCTCTAGAGAGTTCTCTCAGATGATCTATAAGAGAGAGAATACCTTCATCTCGTTATTCTCCCAGTGAGTATGTACTCTTAACTGACGAGGGATAACCTGAGAGTCTTGATGAGGCCGTGAAAAGTGAAGAAAAAGAAAAGTGGTTTGATGCTATGGAAGATAAAATTAAATCTTTGAAAGATAATCATACCTTTGATTTGGTTAAGCTACCTAAAAATAGAAAAGTTTTGAAAAATAGGTGGGTTTTTCGGGTGAAACATGAAGATGGTAATCTAATTCCACGGTACAAAGCTAGATTGGTTGTGAAGGGATTTAACCAGAAAAAGGGAGTTGATTTTGATGAGATATTTTTTCCGGTTGTAAAGATGTCATCCATTCGTGTGGTTCTAGGCTTAGCTGCAAGTCTAGATTTAGAGGTTGAGCAAATGGATGTTAAAACTGCTTTTCTCCATGGTGACTGAAGAAATTTATATGGAGCAACCCGAAGGTTTTGAAGTCAAGGGAAAAGAGAATTATGTTTGCAAATTGAAGAAGAGCTTGTATGGTTTGAAACAAGCTCCTAGGTAGTGGTACAAGAAGTTTAGTTCCTTTATGAGTCAACAGGGCTTCAAGAAGACTACTTCAGAACATTTTGTTTTTGTGAAAAAATTCTCTGATGGTGACTTTATTATTGTGTTGCTTTATGTTGATGACATGTTTGTTGTTGGTCATAATGCTTGTAGGATTCAAAAGTTGAAACAAGAGTTGAGTAATAAGTCTTTTTCTATGAAAGACTTAGGACCAGCAAACTAGATTCTTGGTGTGCAGATTGTCCATAACAGAAAGGCCAAGAAGTTGTGGTTATCACAAGAGAAGAAAGTACTTCGAAGGTTTAACATGGACAAGGCTAAGGTTTTCAGTACACCTTTAGCTGTGCACTTCAAGTTAAGCACGAAACAGTGTCCTTCCATTGATGATGAGAAGGAAGATATGAAGAAAGTTCCTTATGCTTCAGTTGTTGGTAGTTTGATGTATGTAATGGTTTACACAAGACCGGATATTGCTCATGCTGTTGGTGTTGTTAGTCGTTTTCTTTCTAATCCGGGAAGAGAACATTGGAATGCTATGAAGTGGATTATGAGATACCTTTGTGGCACGTCTAGTCTAAGTTTGTGTTTTGGTACAGGGAAGCCTAGTCTTTGTGGTTATACTGATTCAGATATGGCTAGTGATGTTGATACTCGCAAGTCTACTTCAGGGTATTTGGTTACTTTTGCAGGGGGAGTTGTGTCTTGGCAATCTAGGTTGCAAAAATGTGTTGCTCTATCTACTACAGAAGCTGAGCTTATTGCTGTCATTGAAGCTTGTAAAGAATTACTTTGGATGAAGATATTCTTGGGGGAACTTGGTTGTGCTCAAGATGTGCTTCATTGCGACAGTCAAAGTGCCATACATCTTGGCAAGAATTCTACATTTCATGGTCGGTCTAAACACATTGATGTGAGATACCATTGGATTCGGGATGTGTTGGATTCTAAGTTGCTTGAACTTGAGAAGATTCATACGGATGATAATGGTTCCGACATGATGACTAAATCTTTGCCAAGAGGGAAGTTTGAAGATTGTTGTATGATCGTCGGGATGGCGGTCTCCTGCACATAGTTGGGAGGGGAAGAACTTCTCATTGATATTCATCGGAGTGGCAGCAACATTACAATTTACCATATTGAACCTTTTCAAAAGATTTGTTGCATACTTTCTTTCTGAAAGAAATATGCCATCAACTTGCTATTTCACCTCAAGACCAACAAAGTAATGTAACATTCCCAAATCAGACATCTCAAAATTCCTCATCATGCATTCTTTAAATTCAGTGACAATAGACTCACTTGAACCTATATATATCATATCGTCAACATAAAGACATACAATCAGAAAATCATTTTTACCTCCTCTTTTTATATAAAGAGTAGGCTCACTGTTACTCCTTTCAAAGCCACTCTCCTATAAGAATCAATTTTGAAGTACCATGCTCGCGGCGCTTGCTTTAAGCCATAAAGCGTCTTTTTAAACCTGTAAACCTTTTCTTCTTTACCATTAACTACAAAACCTTCAGGTTGTGAGACATAAACTTCCTCTTCCAAATCACCATTTAAGAAAGCGGATTTAATATCAAATTGGTACACTAGCCAATTTAATTTCGCAACCAAGGCTAAAAAAGTTCTCACTGTTTCAAGCGGGCAACAGGAGAAAAAGTTTCGTCGAAATCGATGCCTTGTTGTTGAGAATAACCCTTTGCGACAAGCCTTGCCTTGTGTTTTTGAATGCTGCCATCTGCATGATATTTGGTTCTAAACACCCATTTGAGTCCAATAGCCTTCTTTCCTTTGGGCAAATTTACCAAATCCCAAGTCTGATTCTTCTGAATATCCAATAGCTCTTCTTCCATAGCTTTGCACCATTTATTCTCTCTTTCAGCATCTTTAAAGAAAATAGGATCTGAAACAAGTAAAGCAAAAGTACAAGATATACTGTCAGCATATCTGGGATTTGGTTTTCTATCCCTTGTTGATCTTCTTAATGGAGTTGGCTCAGCTGAAGGTTCTTCTAATATTGGAGAAGTTGGTGGTGCAAGTGATGAGGTAGTCCATGGACCTGCCAAACCAGGATCTGCTACATACTCTTGATCAACAATATCGTCAAAAGGCAACAATTGCATATTTGAACTTTTATTTTCAGAATTAAAGTTCCATCTTGCATCTTCATTAAACACAACATTTCTATTGACAGTAATTTTGCCACTCACTGGATTATATAGCTTATAAGCCTTGGATTGTGTACTATATCCAACAAAGATACATTTTTCACATTTTTCATCAAGCTTACGTCGATCTTGTGAATTTACCAACGCATAAGCTATACAACCAAAGACACGTAAGTGGCTTACCTTGGGCTTATTACCTCTCCAAGCTTCATATGGTGTTTGATTATACACAACATTGGTGGTGGAAATATTCAGCAAATACACAACAGTGGCAACAGCTTCAGCCCAAAAATATTTCGATAAACTTCTCCCTTCCATCATGCTTCTGCCCATCACAACAACTATGCCATTCTTTCGTTCGGCTACACCATTCTACTCCGGTGTATAAGGTGTTGTGATCTCTCGATGTATTCCATTTTCTTCACAAAAGGAGATGAATTCTTTAGACATAAACTCACCACCTCTATCTGTCCGAAGGGTTTTGAGACTATATCCACTTTGCCTCTCAACAAAAGATTTAAATTTCTTGAAATTGTCAAATGTTTCAGATTTAAATTTCAAGAAATATATCCAACTCATATGACTACAGTCATTAGTAAAAAGTAAAAAGTGTCGACTTCCCCCTAAGGATTCAACACTCATAGGACTGCACAAATTTGCATGAACTAACTCAATACAAACAGAATCTCTCCAAGACTTACTTTGTTTTCCATAAACACAACTTTCACAAAAATCAAGATTCTCAACTTTTGGCAATCCAAAAACCATTTCCTTTTGACTCAATAACTTCAACCCATTAACATTTAAGTGCCCATAACTCAGATGCCATAGTCTAGTTTCATTATCACCACTAGCTACCATCACACATTTCTCAACCATTGAAACTTCTAAAGGAAATATTTTATTGTTAGTCATTGGAACTTTAACAATTATTTTCCCAGATTTCTTATTTTTAATAGTGCAAACACCATCATCAAAAGAAATTGAGTATCCGCTAATTATTAATTGTCCAATGCTAAGTAAATTATGAGATAGACTAGGAACAAACATCACATCTTCTAAAATCTTAGCATTACCTTGGCTGGTCGTAATGCTAACAGTACCTCTTCCTTCAACTTGAATCTTCTTGTTGTCTTCTAGCCTTACGTCTGACTTTTTGGACTCATCGAGCTCCTTGAACAAAGATATTGTTCAGACATATGGTTGGAACATCCGCTGTCCAAAAATCAAACATCGTTAGGAGTCTTTTTTCACAATAAAGGGCCATGAACAGCTTACTTTCATCATCATTTTCCTCTGCAAAGCTTGCTTGGCTATTTTCATCCCTCTGTTTTTGCCAGCAATAAACTTCTTTATGGCCTGGTTTTCTACAGTAGTTGCACAGAAACGTTCTGTTCTGCTTTTCTTCATTTGATTCTCCTCTATCTTGACTTCTTCCTTGTCCTCTTCCTCGAAAGCCACCTCTGCCTCGGCCACGATTTGCAAAGTTTTATAGCTTATCTTTTTTCTGAGTGGACTCCCTCCCCCTTCACCTGAAATGCCTTATCTTCATTTTTTTTTCATGTGACCTTAGGATCCTCTCTTCATGAGCTTGCAAAGAACTCATTAGTTCATCAAAATTATAATCAGATAAGTTATGAGATTCCTCTATCGCAGCAACAACATGTTCAAACTTTGGAGTAAGACTCCTTAAAACTTTTGCTACAACAGTTTCTTCAGATATATCTTCACCATAAGACTTCATTTGATTAACAAGAGAAGAAACTCTAGACAAATAAGTTTGAACAGATTCATTATTTTTCATAGAAAGAGTTTCAAAGTCACGACGGTAAGTCTGCAATTTTACCGTAATCACCTCAGCTGAACCTTGAAATTCCTTCTTCAGAATCTTCCATGCCTCCGAAGACGTAGTTGCTGTTGCAATTCTTGCAAAAATTGTGTCATGGACTGCTTGTTGAATCAGGAACAACGCTTTGGCGTCGTTCGTTTTGATCCCTTTCAATTTGTCTGCCTTTTCGTCAGAGCCTGCTTGATCCACAAAGCCTGCTTCCACCAGCTCCCAAACCCCTTGTGATTTGAAAAGAGTTTTCATTTTGATACTCCAAAACTCATATTTTTCACCAGCCTCACGATTCACTGCCATTTTTTTTGCTCTCACACCTTCTCTTTCTTTCCACTAAAATACTCAATCGATATAAGCCTCACGATTCACTCAATTTCAAAAAGAAACTGGGCTTTGATACCAAATTTGTTGGAAAGAAAAAATAAAACTGAAGGAGAAAGTAGACAGAAAACAGAGCAAAAGAGAAGTAAATTACTGCAGTGATATTTTTATATCTGATGCATAATGAAAGTAAAGAGACTTGCCTATAAATAGGCTCACAATTAAAGTGAAAAATCTAACTTTTTGGTCCACTAATCTACTGATTTACTGACTACCTAATAATCTGCTACAATAGTTAAACTTGCTAAAATAAAGGAAACTACCTAATAATCAATTTACTGACTACCTAATAATCAATGTATGTTGCTTCCAGCATGATGTTTAAGTGCTGGTGTCCAACAAGTTTGAATGAAGTTTCTAAAGACCAACAAGTTAAATTCAATATGTCTTCTATCATTTCGTGTTTTGCTTAATGTTATGTACTCATAATTTGTTGCATTCATTTTAATTAATTCCTTAGTTATTGGTAAATTTTATTTTTTCCTTACCCTCAAAATCTAGACTTTGAAAAAAAAATGATGAGATGTATAATTTGCTTTCGTCAAGTGTGACATCGGTTGGTTAAAGGGTCCTTGGTCTCCTTATATGGTTTTGAGCAGTCCTCCCCTCATGTGCTAGCTTTTGAGGTTGAGTTAAGCTCAAGGTTCATTTCTTTTATCATGATATCAAATTAAAGTCAGGCCCACCCAATTCATTTGTTGGAGTCCCACATCGATGTATAAATAATTAAACAATTAGACGCATTGCATGCGACATGACATGTCATGCACACTGCCTCATAGCCCGTATCACGTAAAATGCGTAACGTAATAATAAAACACTAGGGGTATTTATACTTACATCATAGTTCTCCTAAGCAAAACAAGCTAATTAAGGTCTAAAGTGATAACGCCTTAAACGAGTGGACGCATGTATTTATATGTTTAACTTTATATAATTTTAAGTATCTAATTATGCACGTAAAGTTATATTACATAGATATAAGTTGAGTACCAGAGAGTATGTAGGACAACAAAATTGTAAGTGCACACATAAAATTAGAGGGAGGTCACGAAGACGGGGTTTAAACCTTGGAAAAAGTTTAACAGAAATGAAAGATAATATTTTATATAATAAATGTGATAGTGTTCTTTTTTTTTTAATAAATTTCATAGTGAGCCTGCGCCAAACAACTTCATCATCAACATCTGACATCTTTCATTAAAATAGCAACCAAACTACTAAGTTATCATATTGGTGCTTAAAAAAAAGGTTCAAAACTTACATTTTTGAAAATTATAGGAAAAATACTACAAGTTGCAATTTCTTTTATCATTTTAATATAATAAAAAGAGATACATGCATCTTGAAATGTTGGCCAAAATCCATATACTTCCTCCGTTTCGTTTTGTTTGGCCTCTTACTAAATGCTCTTTCTACTTCTAGTCCAAAATAAGTAAATCTTTGAGTTATTTTTTAATGTTCAAAATAAGTGAATTGTTTATTCTTCAAGAGGTGTTGGCAATTTCTTTCAATTTTATCCTTCATTTACACCTTCTAGGTTATGAGTTTCAAGAGACTTAATTGATTTTCTTTTAATATGGTTGAACTTTCAAGAGTGATTTGATAATATCTAAAATGATAAAATGAAAAGTACAAAAGTATAATTTATGTTCTAGTTTCTTTTCCTTAATAAGTGTGCATTAAGGCAAAGATCCACTTATTTTGGACTAAAGAGAGTATATCATTTCAATTTACCTATCTAATTTATGGAATCAAGTAGAGATATTTATCATTTTCTTCCAATATTATTCCTATTTGAATTTTGACCAACATTTTAAAATGTATTTTCTCATCATATAAATATATGAGATGGATTGCATCTTATGGCATTTTTTGTATAGTTTTGACCATTTAAATTTTATATTTAAATATTAAAGGCATAATACATAAATATGTCTTTTAACTTGACCTTAAATCACATGCACAAGTAGGCACTAAACTTATATAAAGTTGAACAAGTAAACACATACGTTCTAAGTGGCAAATACATGTAGGAAGTTATGTTGGACAAGAATTGGTCACGTAGGATGTCACATAGGACATATGTGTCTATTTGTTCAACTTTATACAAGTTTAAATGTCTACCTGTGCACACCCAAAGTTGAAGGTCATAAATGTGATCTGAGGCAAGTTGAAGGACATGTTTACGTATTGTGCCAATATTAAATTATACATTTTAAAATGTTGGTCAAAGTTCATGTAAGTTGACCCGAAATAATGACAAGTAAAAGTGAACAAAGAAAGTAGTAATAAAATTTAGATTTACAAAGCATGATTAATGGGAGTATATGCCCAATAAAAGGTGGTTAGTTAAGATTTGAGTGAAACGAAAAGTGAGATTCCTATTTTTGAGATTAATAAACCAAATATCAATGGTTGAAGAAGTTGAAAAGGCTAGAAAAACACTCAAGAATTACTTGGAAGACGAAACACCTTTGTTATACTCCTTCTCACTCTATATATACATAACATAACTTCATCCATCCTCAAATTATAACAACTACATTTCATAGGGCAAGAAATTACTACTATTAGAAGTATTGTTATGAATTTGATAAAGTTTGACCGTGTGGACTGGCAACGTCCAACTATTTAGAATGAAAATGGAAAAGGTGAAATAGCAAAGATTTTTGTGTCCTATGATTCTAGCAAAATTTATTCACTTCAGTTTCTGTTCGTTGAGAATGGCAACTTTGTGTCATCTGACATACATGGTTCGCCTGTACGAAGAAGGTTCACTTGTGTAAGTTAAATCTTATTCGTTCAATTATCTTTTTTGACGAGCGTTGCACTGAGTTTTTAATTGTGATTTGTGAATTAGGTTGTGTTGGATTATGGATCAGAATTTGTTACTCGTGTAAGTGGCAGAAAATGTGATGGATTTGGTTTGACATCAGTAACATTTGGTACCAATAAAGGTGCCTATGGACCATATGGGAGCAATATTCATGGCAAAGAGTTCAACTTTCAAGTAGGAAATGGTCGTTGTTTTATTGTGTATCATGGCACTAAATTCGATAATAATTGCATCGAGAGTATTGGGGTTTATGTTAAGACTGTCACATCTTCTGTGATCATACCTAGACGTCCGCAATTTGCTGCTCGTCCTAAATATTTTGATCTTCCTCAATTTGCTGCTCGTCCGCCATTTGCTGATCGTCCTCAATTTGCTGCTCGTCCGCAATTTGTTGCTCTTTCACGATTTGCTGATCGTCCTAAATATTTTGATCGTCCTCAATTCGCTGATCGTCCTAAATATTTTGATCGTCCGCAATTCGCTGATCGTCCTCAATTTGCTGCTCGTCCGCAATTTGCTGCTCGTTCGTGATGTGCTGATCGTCAATATGTTGATCGTCCTAAATATTTTGATCGTCCGCAATTTGTTGCTCGTTCAGAAACTGTTAAAAGGGAAGGAAATTAAATCAATATATGTTGTTTCTATCATCATGATTATTAAGTTGCAATTGAACTAGTAATTTGTAATGACCCGCAATTCGGGCTAAAACGTAAACAGTCATTCCTACGCATAGATGTTTCACAAAACATAAATCCGATGTAAATGTAGTGTGTTAATCAATTATGTAGTGTGAGAATCTAATTAAGCGTGAATTGAGATCATAGAGGTCTTTAACTCAAAGTAAAGTTGAAAGTTTTCCTATCGTTCGAGTTTTAGTGAGCGTCGAAATTTAGGTCAACTTCAATTGACTATAAATCCTTGTATATGACGAATTGGGTGGCCTACTATATATCAAATGAAAGGTATTTGAGTCTTCTTTCCAACGATAACAATTTTGTCAAAATTCGATACCGGAGTAAAAAGTTATGGTCGTTTTACAGTGAGCAATCCGGACTGACCAGGTGTGACGGCGAGGTCCACGAACCGTCGCCCAAACCGTCGCAACTGAGTCAGTAAGCCTGTTTTATGGCCAAAAAGCGACGGTCCGTCGCCCAAGCCGTCGCGGACCTCCGTTTAGCGATCTAAAGCCATTTAAAGGGGTTTCTGGGTCTTTTTACACCCTATTTAACCCCAAATTCCATCAATATATTCACCTTATATCATCATTCATCCATAACATTAAAAACTCCCTCTTCACTGTCAAAATAGGATCAAATTAAGGGTTTTTCCAAGAACAAGGAATCAAAAAAAATCAAGCCTTAAGTCCAAGATTCCCAAGAAACAAATCAAGTTCCGGGTTTCATCTATCAACATCTAGGCTCCATCTTTCAGATCTGATAATCTAAGATATGTGGGACTACTCTAAAAACCTTGGGCATAAGTTTAAATGTTTTTATCAAGATTAAGGATCCCCAATTATGTTTATAGTGAAGTATTCTACATGTTTTTCGGAAGGTATGTATCATGGGATTGTTTTGATGAAAATATATATAGTCTTGAATTACTTTTCATGGAAATTGATTTATAACTATATATGCATGGGATCTTGTGCATTTTAATTTGTAAGATTGATTGAGAGCATGAGTATAAATCCTCTCTCTTGTTGTTAATTAAAGTATATGTATTCATTGTGCATGATTTGAAAAACATGTTTTAAGATTTGAAAGTGATCTTCTCAATATCTTGGTATTTGACATGGATTTTTACATTTAATGAGTGGGAGTTTCTTGTTACAATATATCCTTGCTTTAAAGGTAAAGAAAGAATTGCATGTTATTGATTAAATCAACACAACCACCCCATGTTTTGAATCTTGTAAAAAGAAAGTGTTCTTGAGGTTTCAAATTGATGACTCTATTGTAAGGTTATGAATCTTGGGTGGTCATGTGCATGTTATAAATATGATGGGCTGCGAATTTGATATAATATTGACTTGCAAGTCAGGTATGACGATGTCGATGATAATATGCCCTTAATAGAAAAAGTATTGATTGTTTGAAAGCTTGATTTGAATGATTAAAAATTTGGGATTAAGAGAGCTAACTGGTTACCCGAAAAAGGCGTTTGAGTGTAAGGGCTCATCGTTGGAAACCGTAGTTGTCGATACGGGTATGATAATGTGGACGTCATGTAAGGGTGATGCCACGGTATACTTGTAAGGGAGTATACCATGTTACTAAAACTCCAATTCTAGCAGCACACTTGGATTGGAGGCTCGGCCGCCGAGTCAAGGGTGGATTCCATATAGCCCATGAAATTACAATTGTAGGGTATATCAATTAGCTCAGAAGAATAATAAAGAGTGGGTCAAGGTTATTGTCAATAACTGTTTTGAAATTATTAAATATGCCATGTATTTTTACTTACATAACGTTTATTATTATTGTGAAATGCTCTTATCTATTTTGTATAAAAATATGTATTTTGAGTTGTTTCACATACCAATACATTTGTATTGACCCGCTACCCCCTCTATTTCAGGATCTGGGCACGGTCCCGTTCCAAAATAGATCCTAGTGTGTCAAAAGTTGCAGTTGGTGAGCCTTCTTTATTCCGAAAGGCCTGATTTTCAGATTTGGTTGTTTTCTTTGATTATGGTTTGCTGGGGGCTTGTCCCAGTTCTAGACAAGATATTGATTCTTATGTATTAGAGATTTCGCAGACGGTTATTAGATGTTGGTAGAAGTTATGGAACTCCATTTGAATTGTTCCTTCGAGTTTCATTCTTTGACCATGATTCCGTTTTGTTATGTATTTCCTCTTTGTATATGAATGGTGTATGTGATTGCAAATTAGAAGGACTCTCGGCCTTCATGGTTCGGGAGGTCCGTCACGGGCAGGACCCTGGTTCGGGTCGTGACATGATTATAAGTGTGCTTGTATGTTATGAATTTAACCAAGATGGAGGTCCTATTTGCAAAGATGTCAAATTACATTTGGGACCCCAGGAAGATGTCTATATATAGTTCAGGAATATAATCTATTAGAGGAATGTTATGAAGTTGTCTTTTATTTTCTTAGTAGTTTTTAACATTCTGGAATCTCCCTTTTCTATTTTCCTTTTGTTTTTATGATGAATTCTTATTTCAATGTATATGAATATGAATCTCCTTACCAATATGATTCTCCATCGTTACGATGGTGCTTTCATTGTCCCTCCTCTACCAAATGGGTATCATCTTCCTTTCAAACTCCTCCAGCCCCATACAACTAGTAATTTCTTACTACCCCTTCATCACCGAGCCCCACTTATCCACCTGCAATTTTGGAGAAAATCTACACTTCCCTCAAAATCATGTAGGATGCAGTGGTAGAGTCGCAAGAATGTAGCAAACGTATCCTCTCATCTATTTGCCATGTGCGATCAGTGTTGCAGGAGGAGATGTAATCGAACTCCACTTTCATTGATGCTCCAGAGATTTTAGATGCTATAAATATCACCTCTGTACAAGAGTCAACTTACGTTGATAGTAACACTGAGGTGGCTGATATGGTGAAATCCTATTTTGATTCAGAGCTTCCTGTTCTTGGTGTTGGAGATAAAATACCGCAATATGTTTTTCGTGACGTGTTGTCCAGTGCTTCTATTGATTCTACCGAGCTCAAATTCTTACCTCTCTCTTTTTCAGTTAAGGGACCACTAGAGTTTGACTGCAAGGTGTTCGATAGAGTGCCGAAGAGGGATATTTCTGCAGAATTTCATAGTCCTAGTGCACCTATTGGCACACTTCCACCTGTTTTGAGCATTAATGATTGCAAGTGGGTAGATACTGGGCAATTAAGTGATTTATTTGAAAGGCACCAATACAACCAAATTAATCTCTTAGGTTGTGTTTCTCTTTTGATCAATCCTTTAAGTTCCTCATCAGATGCACCTAAACTGTTCGATAAACTGGCTGAAAGAAGTAGATGGCTTTCCATATTGCATGACTCTAAATATATAGGTGAGGTCGAAGTGCTAATTGAATGCAGTGATAATCTTAAAAGTTTTTGTAATTCCTACAAGCTATTGGGTATATCTCTAGAGAACTCATTTTTGTATTCTCTTGATCAGGCTGCTACTTCTCGTGTGGAGATGTACGCAATTGATCAATTCAGGCATGTTAGGGCCAACTGCAAGAGGGATATTAATGTGGAGAGGTACATATTCGAGAACGCAAATGTTTTTAGTGGAAATTTCAGATCTTATATCTATCCATTGTCTGATAATATGGCACGTGCAACAACTTTATCTTTATTGATTGAGCTCTGTTCATCCGAACAAGTAGAACCAGGCTTGCCTCTTCGGTTGCCTTTAGACTTTAGGTATAAGATTGGAAATTTTACAAGGCAAATAAATCTGGAATTAGTGATTTCTCAGCTTGCACGAATACTTGAATGGATTGATTCTCTCAAGGGTTGGACGTCAGTTTTGCCTCGACCAGAACAAGTTGAAGGAATTTCGATGCTTGTTAGTTAGATTGAAGGATTTTCTGACTATGATTATGACTCATGCGTGGTATATGTATCTAACGGCAAATTCTTGTCAAGCATTGGCCCAACAGATGTCAAGTATTGGGAGAGATATACAGGACCCGACTTAGTGAAAGAGTGGAGGAAACATCTTGACATAATACTTCCGATGTTAGTGACTTCTTTCCGGGTGACTTATGGAGCATATATTATGGTATGTTTTGTGGATGGTAAGATTTTAAAAACTACAGTGCTATGTAATGAGATGGTTGTACAAGAAATTAAATCAAATATTGTGCTATGCACCAATCAGATTCATGAATTTTGCAATGAATATATGCCATTGGAAGTTAGTTTTGTGTTGGTTGCTAGAAGTACTTGGCTCGAGGTGCAACCTTTTTCTTATTCCTCAACAGTTTTTCTTATTTTTATCAGGTTTTCAATCCATACCTTTAATCCTGGTATACTCAATATCCATATAACTGATAATATTGACCTGGCCATGCATACACATACTAGTATTTCTGCGACATATTATTTAATTGCTATACTGGGGCGTGAGCAACTTGGTGGCCTTGTGATGGAAGAAGTAGGCACTGATGCATTTGTAAATTTTGATAAAATGACCAAGTCCAGTGCTCAAGCGTTCTTGTTATCTGAAATGGTGATGTTTGGCATTCACAAATCAAATGGTCCTTTGTCTGTTGTAGTTAAGAAGTGTATTTTGATGTTCTTTGAAATATCAGAGAATAGAACGGAACACAACAATTTGTATGAAGCGATTTCCAAGAACATCCAGTTCGGTATCCTTCTTGCAACAAATAGTTTGGCTCTTAGCTCTGTGGTTCTTGAACACTCAATAATGGACTTAGTCGCTAAGCTTGCAGCTGGATTGACACGTGTTTTTGGTCTATCAATGTCTCTTTCATATCTTACTGTTGATGTTGTTTCTCATATGCTCATCTATGCCTACACAACTATTCTAGTAATTTTCACAAAGACCAAATACTCCTTCCAAAATATCACAGGACTGCAAGAGTACGTGAAGGACCCAAGCAAGTTTACTACGATTACTCTAGCTCCAGTTCCTGCTACTTTTTGTGACCCTTATGGTACCCAGACTTGGCGCAAACCACTTGAGACTACTGATGCAGAAGAAAAGGAAAAGCAATATTCCATGATTGGTAGTAAAGGTGTCTTGACCCATCACCCTCATTTCTATGTTTTTCAGTATAAGTTTCATTTTTGCAAAGCAGAAATATTTGTGGAGAATTACTCCAGATCCTGGAATCATTTTTCATCATTTATGTGCACATATAATTGGTGGTACATTAAACTTTCTTATCTGGAGAAAACATGGATGCAACTCTTGTGTCTTTTAAATGATGCTTTCCCTTGGATTTCTAATAAGTTGGTTTTGAAAGTGCTTATACGTTGGGGTGCTTCTTGGATTACAAAGATCTTACATGTGCTAATGCTACCAATACAAACTGCTTTAGAGGAATCTGATCCAACTATTAACAGTGCTCTTAACTCAAAGCTCCATCAAGTGTTCAATGTTTTCCCTTTGGTTCTGCCATCTTCTCTTTCCAAGGAACTCTTTGGTGATTATCTTGTTAGATGTGGATGCATCCTCTGGTTTGAAAAGCAAAAAGAAGGATCAGTGTTGGAAGTTGCTTTGGATAATGAAGCTTTTGAGGAATTCTTTTGGATTGTTAACACTGACAAAGAGGAACATAACAACACCATGATCTCTGTACGACTATACTCGAACCTTGAGACAAGGTTCTTATTGAGGGTGGGAGAATTGTTATGAATTTAACCAAGATGGAGGTCCTATTTGCAAAGATGTCAAATTATATTTGGGACCCTGGGAAGATGTCTATATATAGTAGAGGAATATAATCTATTAGAGGAATGTTATTATGAAGTTGTCTTTTATTTTCTTAGTAGTTTTAACATTCTGGAATCTCCCTTTTCTATTTTCCTTTTGTTTCTATGATGAATTCTTAATCACCGTAAGGGAAGCTAACATGAAATCGATAAGTAACTAACATGAAAAGAAATTGAATCTTAATTGCAACCAAATCTGCTATTGTGATATTTTCAGAACAGTACGCATCCTCGCTGCTTCATTATTTACTATATTATCCCTAATTACTTCGTGATTTACTATATTACTCCTAATTAATTATTATAAGTCATTTATATATTAGAATTAATAATATTTTTACTATATTACCCCTAATTAATTATTATAAGTCATTTATATATTAGAATTAATAATAGTTAATTAAAAAATAGATATTTATGATGTTTGTTTCAGCTGTTTTAATCGTGATTTTACTATATCATTCCTAATTAATTATTATAAGTCATTATGTATTAAAAAGTTAATAATATTTAATTAAAAAAATAGATGACATGTCTGCTGCAGCTGCTTCAACCATAATTTTGCTAAATATCGCTCATAATTAATTATTATGAGTCATCTAAGTGTTAAAAATTTAATAATATTTAAAAAATAAAATAAACATAAAATGATAAATTAACCATTGATGTATTAAATTAAGTTGACCTCCTTCAACCGTGATTTTACCGTATCACCCCTAATTAATTATTATAAGCCATTTATGTATTAAAAAATTCATAAGATTTAATTAAAATATTGGTTTCGACATGGCTGCTTCAAGAGTTGCACCATGATTTTACTATATCACCCATAATTAATTATTATAAGTCATTTATGTATTAGTATATTAATATATTTAATTAAAACAAGAAAAATATGCATTTATGACATGTTTGTTTCAACTGCTTCAATCATAATTTTATTAAATATCGCTCCTAATTAATTATGATAAGTCATCTAAGTGTTAAAAAATTAATAATATTTAATAAAATGATAAAATTGATAAATGACAAATTAACTCTTGATGTTTTAAATGAAGTTGGTGTCCTTCAACCTTGATTTTACTATATCACTCCTAATTAATTATTGTAGGTCATTTATGTATTAAAAATAATAATATTTAATTAAAAAAAGAAAAATAGACATTTATGACATGTCTATTTCAGCTGCTCTTAATTAATCATCTAAGTATTAAAAAATTAATGATATCTAATAATAAAGATAAAATAGACATAAAATGATAAGCAGGTAGCAGATCGACCCGTTTGTTTGTGTTGGCTAATTAGATACTTCCTTTTATATTTGTTTATTTTACTTTCAATTTTAATCAATTATATATTTGAGAATTACGTAAAAGTATTATAAATTATAATAATTAACAATTTAAAGTAATTAAAAAGACATAAAAAAATTTTGGTTGACACTCTAAATTTTATTTCTGTCACATAAATTGGAAAAGATGAAAAAGTACTACAAATCACAACAATTAATAATTTAAAGTATTTTAAAGATATGTAAAGAATTTAGTTTACTATCAAAAATTGTATCAATACCACATAAATTGAGACAGAGGGTATAACATATATCATTTAAAAATTACATAAAAAGTATTATAAATCACAATAGTTAATCTTGAAAATGTTTTTCGCGTTGCCATCTCAATTCTAACTGTTGTTATATTTGGATATCTATATCTGATAATATTGTGCACCCATCTATAAGAAGTTCTTAACTTAGTAGTGGTTCAAAACATTTCAATATCTGTATTTATAAGTGTTTTGAGAAGATGATCCAAGACTTTATTGTTAATTGAAGTATCTTTTGTTCCAGTTTTTGTATGAAATAATCCTATGAATATTAGTTCTATATCTTTTCTATATTTTGTAACAGGTCTCAATCTCATCATCAAACTATTAAAATAGCCCGACTACATAACACATCACACTTTCTTATCATATGAAAAAAAACTATCTTATAAAATTTCACTCCTTAGCGAGTATCGTCAAATAGTTATTATTTAAAAAGTCATCATTTTAAATCAATATACATTTATGTTTGTATCTCATCAATATCAAATTTTGATGCTAAAAAATATCTATAGTGTTGGGTCCGTGCTGACATGGGTCATGCACCTCTAGTAATTAAAAAATAGACTTAAAAGTCTATTTAACAAAGAGTTCCCTCACTAGCTAGCTATAAAGTTCAACTAACAACACTAACTAAGAAAATTAAGTGTGTTTGGTATGAAGGAAAATGTTTTCCATGAAAAATATTTTTTCGGAAAACAAGTTGATTTCTTACTTGTTTTCCTTTGTTTGGTTGGTGAATGGAAAATATTTTTTGAAAAATATTTTGTAGTGTTTGGTTGGTGAATGAAAAAATATTTTTCAAACAATACATTTTAATGTTTAGCAAAAGCGTAAAAATACATTTAAGAAAAATATTTTTTTAGAGTGTGTTTGATATGAAGGAGGAGAAATATTTTCTAGAAAAATAAGTTGTTGCTTAAATTTGTGTGTTCGTTATGCAAATTGGATAAATATATGTTTTCTAAAAGTATTTGTATATACTTAATAAAAACAATGAGAACGAATATGATAAAAAGGGTGGTATAAGAAAAAAAAATTGAATTTAAAAAAAAAATTAAAAACATTTTCTTTTTTTGGAGAGCGAGTTGGTATATGGGGGTTGGGGTTGTCAAAATAGGTAATAAGAGTGGGTAGGAGAATAATTTTAATTTTTTAAAAATAAATTATTACTTTTTGGGGAGAGGGGGGTTGGGGCTATTTCGGGGTGGGGGTGGGGGTAGGGGTAGGGATTGGGGAGTGAGGGTGGGGTAAGGAAAAAATTAAAAAATTTCAAAAAAAAAATTTTAAAAATTTAATTTTCTTGATGGGGATGTTGGTAGGGTGGTCGGGTAGGTGAGGTAAGAAGAAAGTTTGATTTTTTTTGAATTTTTTTTTTTTTTTTTTTTTTTTTTGGAAAGGGGAAGAGTAGGGTTTTGGGTTTTAGGTAGGGGGTGAGGTAAGAAAAAAATTTAAAATATTCTTTTAGTGGGGGAGGTAGGGAGTGGGGTGGGGGTGGGGGTGGAGGATTGAGGGTCAGGAATGAGTGATTTTGAGAGTTGTATGAATATTTCAACTTAAGGCTGAGGTTAAACGAGAATTTTGGAAAACATTTTCCTTACTTTTTAAAGGGGAGTCATTTTGTTTAGATTTAAGGAGAATGAGTTAATTTGGAAAGCATTGTCCAAAAGCTTTAACCCAACCAAACATGAGAAAATTGGGAAAATGTTTTCCTTCGTACCAACGGAGGCTGGTGGAACAGTATAGGGAAAGGAAGAAGGACCTGCACATGGTGTTTATCGACCTGGAGAAGGCATACGACAAAGTCCCCAGGGAGGTGCTTTGGAGATGCTTGGAGGTGAGTGGAGTCCCGCTGGCATATATCAGAGCAATTAAGGACATGTATGATGGAGCGAAAACTCAGGTGAGGACGGCGGGAGGAGACTCAGAGCATTTCACTGTCTTGACAGGGTTGCATCAGGGATCTACTCTTAGTCCCTTTTTGTTTGCTTTGGTGATGGATGTGTTGACGCGGCGTATTCAAGGGGAGGTGCCTTGGTGTATGCTTTTTGCAGATGATGTAGTTTTGATTGATGAGACGCGAGGGGGTGTGAATGACAAATTAGAGGTGTGGAGACAAACTCTTGAGTCTAAAGGGTTCAGGTTGAGCAGAAGCAAGACGGAGTATTTAGAATGTAAGTTTAATGACGTGAGGCTGGAGAATGAGGTGGTAGTGAAGTTGGAATCACAGGAGGTATGTAAGAGGGATAGTTTCAAGTATCTCGGGTCCGTGATTCAGGGTAACGGTGAGATTGACGAGGATGTCTCGCACCATATTGGGGCGGGATGGATGAAATGGAAGCTCGCGTCGGGGGTGTTGTGCGATAAGAAGGTGTCGCCCAAGCTTAAAGGCAAATTCTACAGGGTGGTAGTCCGTCCGGCCATGTTGTATGGAGCAGAGTGTTGGCCAGTTAAGAACTCCCACATCCAAAAAATAAAGGTGGCAGAAATACGGATGTTGCGTTGGATGTGTGGGCTGACTAGAGGGGATAGAGTTCGGAATGAGACTATCAGGGAGAAGGTTGGTGTGACTCCTGTGGAGTATAAGATGCGGGAAGTCCGATTGAGATGGTTCGGACACGTGATGAGGATGGGCATGGATGCCCCGGTTCGTAGGTGTGAGAGGCTAGCGTTGGATGGTTTTAGGCGGGGTAGGGGTAGGCCGAAGAAGTACTGGGGTGAGGTGATTAGGCGGGACATGGAGCAGTTACAGCTCACCGAGGACATGACCCTAGATAGGAAGATCTGGAGGACGCGAATTAGGGCAGAAGGCTAGGGCCAGTTTGGGTCGTTAGTGTAGCGAATTACTTGGGGGTATTATTCTTGTTATGATACCTTGTTCCATGTTTTAGTACGAATCTGTGTGCTTTTCTCTGTTTTTTATACTTATGGGTGTCGTATTTATGGTATGTTATGAAATCTTGTTCTATGCTTTACTATGTATTTGTGTGGTATCTCGTGTCTCGAGCCGGGGGTCTATCAGAAACAGTCTTTCTACTTCTTTAGAGGTAGAGGTATGGACTGCGTACATCTTACCCCCACCCCACTATGTGGGAATACACTGGGTTTGTTGTTGTTGTTTTCCTTCGTACCAAACACACCCAACGATTGGAATTTTATTTCTATTTCATCTATTCAAAGGCTTATAAAATGATTGATGCTATATTTTAAAATATAAAATGCTGTCAGTTGTACTAAAGAAAAAAGGAGTTGATTCAAATTACCTTGTAGCATATATATAGTGTTATGAAAAATATTTTTTGATATTGTTTTCACTGTAATGTGTAGAGATGAGGCAGATTGCGTCAAGAAACTAGTTGATGACATATTTCTTAAGTCGCTTCAAAATACACACTTTCCGGAAAATTTAGTGGGTGTGAGATCTCAAGTTGAGAATGTAATTTCATTATTAGCTGTGGAGTCAAATGATGTCTGTTTGGGGGATGGCTGGCATTGGCAAGACGGAAATTGCAAGTATTGTATATCAGATACTCCGTCATCAGTTTGAACCTGACTGTTTTCTTGAGGATGTTGGAGCGTTGTATCAGAAAAATGGATTAACAGGGTTACAACAAACAGTGATCTAGAAGCTCTTAGGAGAAATGATGACTCTAACTAGGCAACTTCATTGCCAGAGAATTTCGACCCATCAAACATTGTTGGGCTTCGTTTCGTTTACAGGAAAGTCGGCTTGTGGAACTTTGGCAAACATCAAAGGTGTTGTGTTTTCTCCGTCTCTTCAACACACCAAAGGTGTGGTTGTGTTTTCTCCGTTTCTTATAATGTATATGCTCATTTCCTGGCTCATTTCACATCAATTAATCACCCTACATTTGAAATGCTACAAGAAGTAAATATAAGTCCATATATTTTGTCTCTATACATAGCTAACATCAACCTGTTGTAGTTGTCTTATATCCAACTAAGTTCATATACCTATTGATTTTAGTAATCACTCACCTGAAAACCAAAAAATGAACTTGACATTACAAGAAAAATTGAATGGAATGGACGAAAGTAAGCTTGATTCTTGAGCCAATTCTCTTGGATTTTTTAACGATTGAATTTGAGAGTAGAATAGGGATTTCTGGATGATGAACTAGTGTGTGAAACTGATGGAGAAAGGGATGTTTTTAATGTGTGAAACTGACGAAGACAGAGATATTTGTAACTGTTTGGATACTGATGAATACGTTTACCTGATATAAAAAAAATCTGATGTTACTGTGTTACAGAATGAAGTGAAATTATAGTAAAGAGTCTAAGAAAAGGAACTAGAAAGAAAATGGAGACAACAGTAGATGATCTTTCCAATTAATAAAGGTGATCATGAAAATGAACATGGGCAATCGTGTTCGATAATGTGTTTATAAACAAAATTGGAACTCTAGTGAAAGCAAGGAAATAGAAAGAAAATTGAGACAAGAGGAGATGATCTTTCCAAATGACTTATTTTTGAAAGATTGTACATAGACATAGTCTTAATTGAATGTATTTTCCATCAGCTCGATAAGAACTTTCTCTTTTAATTCCATCTTTACTGTCTTTTGTGACTCAAAATCGGTCGTGTATCCAAGAGAAGCATTGACCTTCATATTTTTTTCTTGTATGGAAACAGAAAATGATCAACTTGAAGTATTTGGATCTCAGAGACTGCCATGGGTTAACGAAAACCCCTATTGGCGATATCCCAAACTTGGAGACACTAAATTTAAGGGGGTGTAAGAATTTAGAAGTAGTCCATCCCTCTCTTGGACATTGCAGAAATCTCAGGATTTGTGGGATTGTGGCAAACTCAAGAAGCTTCCGAAATTTGTTGTGATGGGATCGCTTCAGACTCTCAACCTCGTTGGCTGTAAAATGTTTTCAAACATTTCCGAAAATATGTGGAGATATGTGGCGGCTGTCAAAACTCTATGTAGAATCCCCTTGGATAAGAAGCTTACCCTCGTCCTTCAGCGGTCTTATCAATTTAGACTTGATAGACTGCAGCGATCTTGAAAGCATTCCTTGCACATTTAAGGGACAACCCGGTTCATACCTACTCCGTAGGTGTCGGGGAGGGGGGGACCACTCCGGGCCTGACCTACGCGCCCTCACTCCTTGCACATTTGAAAATGTTAAATCTCTGCATATTTCCGGTTGCAGTAAACTTGCAACGCTGCCAAACCTCCTTGAGTCAGGGCAATTGGAGAACTTATATATAGCCGAATTTCTAGATTGGTAGAGCTCCCCATGTCGGTTAGCAGTCAAAACAAGCTTCGTATGTTAAGCTTATGTAGATGTGAGAACTTATACAAGCTTCCGGATTTGATGCAGATGGAATCGCTTGTATATCTAGACATAGATGGTTGCCCACAATTAGATACATTTCCGGAAATCCACGAAGACTTTGAATCGCTGCTATTGAAGACACTTCAGATATACCATTGCTCTAGATTTATCGAGCTTCCCCAATCTCTTGGAGTTCAGAAGAAGCTTGTTGAGTTAAACTTATATGGATGTGAGAACTTAAAGAAGCTCCCGAACTCTATTCAGATGGAATCCCTTGAATTTCTCGAGATCTCTAATTGTCCTAAGTTGGATAATAGGTTTCCAGAAATCAGTGAAGATATGCATCGTTTATCAGAACTGACTTTGCAATCTACTGGGATTAGAGAATTGCCTTTATCAATTGGAAATCTGAGCGGACTCACTTCTCTCGATTTGGAACATTGTGAAGATCTTGTAAGTCTTCCAAACAGCCTCAGCAATTTGAAGAATCTTCGATTTCTTTGCATCCACGGCTGCAAAAAACTAGAGAAGCTTCCAGAAAACATTGGTGATCTGCAAGAGTTAGAGGAACTTGATGCAAGAGAAACTGCCATCTCCCAACTGCCTCTCTCCATCACGAAGCTTGGCAAACTGAAGGAGTTGAGATTTTCAAATGAACATTCCTCAAGTTTCATTTCGCATCAACTATCGGCTTTATCCTCCTTGGAAGTACTTGATATTTGTAATTGCAACATTTTTGGTGGGCTTCCTGAGGATTTTGGATCGTTACACACTGTAATATACTTAGACGTTAGTGGAAGCAATATTTCTTGTTTACCGAAAAGCATCTGCAAACTCTCACGCCTTTTTCAGCTGAACATACAATTCTGTCAGAATCTTAATGAACTGGCTGGAGAATTGCCCCCAAATTTAGTGATCCTCTATGCAGATTATTATTTAGCCTTGAAGAGCACCGGAGATCTACTAATTAACTGTGGTAAGTTAAAACTGATCTCACTATCACGGCATGGTCATGAGGACGCTGACTGCGAACCTGTCGTGTTGATGTTCATACAGCAGTTTCTCAGGACATGTATGAAGGTTTTTATCTCTCCCTCACAGGTATGGATGTTCGTTAATTCTTGTAAAGAGTTGTCAAATTCTGAAGGCAGAATACATAGATAGACACCTTAACTTGGCCTCAACTGACAACTAAAGACCCCAACTTTGAAAATGCACATCAGACACCTTAACTTGGTTTAAGTTGGCCTTGTAAACACCTCAATTTTTAAAATGCACATCCGGAAAAATGTGTTTGCGAGGCCAACTTAAATTAAGTTAAGGTAATTGTTGGTTCCACCTAATGCAGCGCGTCTTCTCTTACTTTGTTTATGACAATCACTCGACAAGTTTTCAGACAATTGATCAGAGTCTGTTTGTCAAACACTCAAAAGTAAAATCTTGTTTCCCAACTGCATCTGTTTCAGTCTCTCTACTATTTTACAAAGCTCTATATCCTATAGGTGAAAGCTGCATTATCCAAGTTTTGAGATGCCACAAAGTTGTTTCATGTTAATTCGATGACTTGCAAAGTTGCATATATGTTGATCACCATGTCATTGTGGTTCGCGTAGAGATATGGCTCTTGTCCCCTTTACTCTCTAATCTCTTGTGTTTTGAACAATGTTATGGTCTATTCATGCTTGTCAGCGACACTGGGTGTCGCTCACAACTAGGGTGTGACAGCTGATGTTTCTGCTTGTAATTCGAAGTTGCACCATTGCGACATTGTTTTAGCGCCTTAAACATTTTGTTTTGTGCATTCCACAGATAACAATATACAACAATAGCCATTGCATTTAAAGAGGAAACAAAAAGGAATACAGTTTTTGAGTAAAATATGCATTGTTATTAAGAAGAAGAA
The DNA here is from genome assembly GCA_030864225.1 of Capsicum baccatum var. pendulum. Taxonomy (NCBI): domain Eukaryota; kingdom Viridiplantae; phylum Streptophyta; class Magnoliopsida; order Solanales; family Solanaceae; genus Capsicum; species Capsicum baccatum. The sequence continues at coordinate 4,576,212 of CM061561.1, read as the reverse complement.
AACAAAATACACAATTAGATATATGAAAAAATCACCTAAAAGCTTAATTTTTTTAGTTTTCTTCGCTCTTTGCCGCATCAAACATACAAGAGGGAGAGTTGAGACTATCGAGTAGCCAAGCGTAGAAAGGTAGTTAGAATTACAAAAAAAGTTTAGGTGTACATTGAATGATCCTAATGAACAACTCAATATACTATTATTGTATATTAATTTGACGTCACTATTTTAAGAAAAAATCCTTAATTCGGCTTTGTTCTAGAGTGATGAGAAAATCGGGACACCTGGTAAGGTACCTCCGGTATCAGCAATGAAAATATTGCCAGATACATATTCTGATGAATCATGGATTAAGTACCTGACAAGTGATGTTAAAGCCGGATCTGTCGTTCCAATACGTCTCAGAGGAACGGTTTTCAAAAGAACAATATTGAACCCTTTCTTTTGTATAAGACTTTCTGTTATCTCAGATTTGAATATTCCTGGTGCTATTGAGTTCACTCGAATATTGTATACTCCCAATTCAAGTGCCATCATCTGTCATTATATGAATAACGGAGAGAAAGTAAACGAACATTTAGATAATGTATCAATACTAGAAGCCCAAGCAGGTTTTACGACACTAGCTGGTACGGTACGTACCTTAGTGAGCATGTCAAGAGCCGCCTTTGAAGAAGCGTAAGCAAGACCACCGGGTACTAGTACCCGATTCAGACCAGAAACTGAAGAGATATTAATAACTGATCCTCCTGCCTGTTTAGCATCGCGCATGCATCTACAGACATATTTGGACACCAACCATGCCCCTCTGAGATTCGTCTTAAAGGTATGTTCCCAATCCTCCTCTGACAATTCTAGTGAAGAGCTCACACTACCTGTACATATGTATACGATAATAAATAACCAATAAAATTAGTATGAAGTTTGGGTGCAACATTTCGAACTTCAAGCTGAAATTGAACTTTAGACTGTTAGTCTAAAATTCAAACGGTTGCGCCTGAAGTTTGAACTGCAGACAAGATACAAAAGTGGTCCTCGAAAGTGTGTGACATCTCAACTGCAGACAAGATTCAAACTGTATGAAGATTACCTCTAAGGCCAGCATTGTTAATCAAGACATCGATACGTCCAAAGGCATCCCAAGCTCTTTGTACAGCAGCCTCAATAATAACACCATTGGACGTGACATCAAGCTCGAGGAAGAATGCTCGCTGGAGACCCTCTGAATTAATGTGGTTGCAGAGAGATTTCAGCCTGTCAATACGACGAGCAGCAGCAATGATCCTGCAACCAGCTTTGGTCAAGTCGAGACAAAACTCTCGCCCTATTCCAGACGACGCTCCTGTCACCATCACTACTTTCCCGCTCAGGTCTTTCCACGACTCCATTTTACTTACGAATATATGAAAGCAAGTATATTGTGTTAATACAGGAAGCTTATAACATTGTGGTAGAGAAGATTGAAAGCCAGTTATCGCTATTTTATGAACGAGCTGAGTAGTAAGATGGCAAGCATAACTAGCATTTATGAAAATGACCAAACAGCCAACTCTAGTAAAGACGTTTATAACTATGCCTCGGTCCCAAACACATAAAGGATCAACTGTATGAATCCGTGTTTCTTCAGTTAAGCTCGTATCATATCATCATCATACTAAATAACTAGTAAAGACTTTTGGGATGAATTGGAAAAGTGTAGCCTCTGAGCTTTAACTAATTTGACATTCATATACTCTAGTTGTTTAGATTTGCTGGTGTTTGTGTGCTATTCAAAGACATGTTTACTTTGATAGTAAATAGTCTATTAATAGATGAATGTTAAGTGGTCCTAGAACTAGGCTATGAAGTTGGAGAATAATTAATTGTGCACTAGTGGATTTCTTTTTTGCTTCTAAAAATTTGTTGACTTCTTCATGTTTAGCTTTATGCATTAATTAGAGGATTTATCTATCTAGAGTCTAAGAGAAGTTCAATGAATTTACTTTTTGTATGCGTTTGGTATTGAATTAATGCACTATTGTTGAAATGGCGCCGCAAGCTAAGGCTGCGTACAATACACCCTTGTGGTGGGGCTCTTTCCCCGGTCTCTGAGCATAGCGGGAACTTTAGTGCACTGGGTTGTCCTTTTTTGTTGAAATGGCGCAAGCTTCTTCTATGACATAATGGAGCTTCATTTATCTTCTCGAGAAACAACTCGGCTATTTTCTTAAGATTTCTTTGTTAGTCGGGGGAAGAAGCTCGCGCCTAAACCATCTTTGTTTCACTTGGGACGGGGTTGGTACAGATGTGAAGATTTTGAATGCACGAATGACTCTGCCTTCGCGCAAATGAGCAGCTTCGTTGCAAACCTACAATTAGCTATGATAAGCGTATTTAATTAGACAATGTGTGATTAGTAAACAAGAATCGATTTTCTTTTATATCAACGTTCATAATATATCGTCAATTATCAATATGATTCCACAAAGAAAATATATGACACATAAATCCAAGCAGAAGGAAGACATACAACATTGAGATAAAAGATTATTTAGTTGTTGTACTTAGCATAATATATACAGACTTGACGTTTAACTTGGTGCCAACTTGCATCTATGCCCAACTTTGGATGATGTGCATCAGTAGGTACTTAATTTAAACTAGAATAATTAATACTCAGGATAAAGTTGAAGAAGAATAATTAATCCTCTCTTGAATAAAGAACAAGTTGGTAGTATATGCACAATAAAAGGTGGTTAGTTAAGATTTGAGTGAAACGAAAAGTGAGATTCCTATTTTTGGGATTAATAAACCAAATATCAATGGTTGAAGAAGTTGAAAAGGCTAGGAAAACTGAACAATCACTTGGAAGATGAAACATCTTTGTTACTCCTCAAACTCTATATGTACATAACATAACTTCCTCCATCCTCAAATTATAACAACTACATTTCATAGGGCAAAAAATTATTACTATTATGAGTGTTCGTAGGGCTTGAGTGTTCACATATATATCATCGTTCAACATTCCAAGAACCATGGTTTTAATAAACGAACAACATCAAAGTCAAGGAGAGCAACAGAGCGTTGGTGGTAACAACTATGATGCAGGCCCATCAAATGTATTAAGAATGGCATGGGACAGGCTAATAGGTGTCGTAAGAACAAGGGAAGAAGCTGAGTTAGACGATGAGGTTTATAGAGAACGCAGGCAAGCTTTAGACAGAAGTAGTCAGTACAGTGCACCTCGGCCTAAAGCATTTCTTCAAGGCTTTAAAGCAAAATATCATGCTGAAGCTTCGTATTCAGCTGCCATTCAACCTGTCACGCGTGGATGCTGGTTTACACCGTACATGTATAAGGCAGAAGATATTCTTAATGACGCTGTTGAATTAGATGTGAGAAGGAACAAAGTGTTTTCGGCTGCATATCAAAAGGTGTCTGCAGCAACGACTGAAGATCAAATGGTTGCCTTTGTTTGCTCTATGTTTGTTAGTCTTACTCCTGAGCTGAACGGAGTCATTACTAGTTTTCTTGAATAGATCTTAAAAGCCTATCATTCTAAATCTACCCAGAGATGCAAACAACATTTGCCACCTGGTAGATTGGGAACGAGTTCGAACTCAGTCTATGGAATGGATGTTTATCATATATGGCTGCCGTTTTCTGAGTATCTTTAAGAATTCTAATGAGGCCAACTTTCAGAATTATATGGGTAAAAGAGTTGAAGCAATTGCAGCTGAAATAGGTTTTGCCCTTGCTGGAGATGTTGTTAAAGTTCCTTTTGACCAGACCCTGGCTCGGATTGTGAGGTCCAAATTTGGCTCTAGCTTTCCTCTTTTGATTCATCTAATTTTGGCACACATGAGCAAGAACACCTCCTTTGGAAGTATGTGCAGTTATCTTGCACTGATTTTGTCGTGGAATGAAATGCTTAGTTTCAATTTTTGTTATGAAGTTTTCATCATGAACAAATCACCCGTTTTGCTTGATTCTAGAGTCTAGAATGTAACAAATTAGTGCAACTTACTGTCTTATTTAATTTACTGCATTTACCAGGTCAAAGTAATAACTAGGTTAGGAGTTATATTTGTAGTAGGAGTCTCTATATATAGGGTAAAATTCTTCTGTTTTCCCTTGTAATTTCAGTCGTCATATTTTCTATTCAAGAAAAAGCCTTCGGCTGTTTTATTTTCCTTCACTGTTCTTGTTCTATAACTTCTCCTGCTCAATACTTTTGTTATATTGAAGGAGTCCCAAAATCTGTTTGAGGCTTCTAAAGCCGTTACTAGATGTTCACATCCTCAGTTTTTTAGGTATCTTCAACCGGAGAAAGATCAGATGTGTCTGTCTAGAAATAAATTCCCGACATTGTTTGCAGCTGCGGTGTTGGTCAAATCAAATTTTAGTCGTCAACAGGGAACTTTGACAAATTTTGTGACTGCTGATGGTGATGCTTATGTTATGTCTGTGGCTACTGATATTGCTAGACTGCATGTTGAGTTGGTGAGGAAGATGGCTAGGAGTACTACTGCTGAACATTTCATCAGTGTAATGTTCAGAGACTTCGATCCTGACGAAGAAGAATAATTTACTCGTTAAGATAACGAGACAAGAGGTTGAGTTAGATTCAAGGTATTTCTGGTGATGTTTGACAAAGGTCAATATGATTGGCCACATCTGGAACTGCTTGGGAAGAAGAGGAAGGAGGTGAATTAGCAAAGATTTTTGTGTCCTATGATGTTTACAAAATTTATTCACTTCAATTTCTGTTTGTTGAGAATGGCAATTTTGTGTAATCTGATATGCATGGTTTGCATGCACAAACAAGTTCAAGTTTTAAAAAACAGTCTCATACAAAAATGCAAGATAAGATTGCGTATAATAAACGTCATAGTAAGCCTGAGCCAAACAGCTTCATCATCAACATCTGACAATAGCTTTCATGTCATGACCCGAGCCGGGCCCTAGCCGCGACGGGCATCCCGAACTATCAAGGCCCGAGATACCACTGAACTCCTTATGCAAGATAAAATTACGTATAATAAATGACTTAACGCCCTAAAGTTTGTATCTTGCCCCTAGTCACGGATCTGCTATTTCTTACGCATTTCTTTCCATTAGTTTTCTAAGCTTCCTATCTTTCCATTCCTTCCTATCACTTTAATATGGTAGTAAGAAATACATCCATCTTGAAATGTTGGCCAAAATTCATATACTCGGCCAGTTTCGTTTTAATATACAAAAGAAGTGAAATATTTATTATTCAAGAGATATGTTGAAAATTTCTTTCAATTTTATCCTTCATTTACATGCACTTTCTATGTTATGAATTTCAATAGACTTAATTGACTTTATTTTAATGTAACTGAACTTTCAAGAGTGGTATAACAATATCTAAAAGGATAAAAATGAAAAGTAAAGTACAATTTATGTCCTAGTTTCTTGGGGGTTTGGGCCACAGGTGACAAAAGAGTTTTAAAATAAGATGTATGTGACACAAGTCTTAATTATTAGTTGGAGGTGAGAATTAATTTATTATGTATTAAGAAAGTTGGGGAAGTTTTAAAATAACCCACAAGTTTTTAAATTTATACTTTGACCCCAATGTATACCTAAAATAACGGAAAACGGAGAGAAAAAAGGCGTATTTCTCTCTTCTCATTCATTGTTGTTTTCTCTCTCTTAGCGATTTTTGTTGTTAATTTTTTCTGTTTTTGTTGCTTTATTCATCTTCTTCTTGTCGACCATTTGTTGTTGTTGTTGTTGGTACAGCGCTACTGCTGCGATCTGACCAATTTCTTAGGTCAAATTTTGTTTAATACATCACTTTCTACTTTGGCATTACTTCATAGGTTACTTTGGTAAGTAAAATTATGATTTTTATTCGTATTTGTCATCTGGGTACACTTCTATTTTTCCAACAATGGATAGAACCCCGATTATGAATCCAGCACAAGTGCCCATAATTTAAACAGATCAATCATATGGTGCATCAAATGAGTAATCTGTTGCATGAGACTATTTATCAGTTGCATCATCGTATTATCTGTTGCACCAGACTAATTATCTGTTGCATCAGAATGTTTATCTATTGCAGCAGACTAATTATCTATTGCAACGAATGATTAATTTGTTTGAAACAACCCAAATTAACCCCTGCCACAAAACCAACAGATAAATCTTGCTATCGCTACTGGATTCTAAATTATTCCTTTTTACGTCAAATCGTCAAAATAGTTGTTGAGAAGATAATAGACAGAATGAAAATCAAATATAGATTAAAACGTCCAAGATCAAACATAATTTATTTATTAAACAAATAAAATACATATAATAGACTAAAAGAAAAATAATAGTCTAATTATTATTATTATCAGCATCATCATTGCCAGCCGACCAATCTTCAACCGGAAGTAGCAAGGCCCTCCTCAGCCTGCGTATCTCACGAAACATTCTTGATCTAACTCCTCTCAATTCTCATTGCAGATCACGAAGTTGATTCCGAAGTTCATTCACGGCGTCTTGCAGAAAAGCAACGTCCCACACTGGGTCATCCATAATTTTATCTTCTAGAGTGTAATATGAAAGACGAGATGCAATAAATAAATAGAGTGTGTATTTAAATGAACGATTGAGTAAGGACGGACCTATTTATAGAGGATTGAATTGAATGAGAGGCAAAAAGGCTTGACTATTCACCTCCATACATTAATTAAATTTTTTATTAAATTAAGAAAATAAATATTATGATATAAGTCATGACTTTTCAGATTATTATTATTAATTAGTCTTTCGAAGAACCGTTTTTATTGAGTTGTGACAACAGATTCTATATCTTTTGCATCAGATAACACATCTGTGATAACAAATATATTATATGTTGCAACAAATATTAAATATGTTGCATCAGATAACAAATTTGTTGCAACATATAATTTAACTGTTCACCTCCATTTATTAATTATATTTTTATTAATGTGAAAAGTAATGAATTAATTAAATTAAGAAATATTGTGATAAGTCATGATTTTTTAGATTATTATTATTAATTAATTCTTTCCAAGAACTGCTTTTATTGAGTTGTGACTCAATATAGGTTGCATCAGATAAATCATATGTGACAACAAATATATCATCTGTTGCAACCATAGTGAACCTGTTGCATCAGATAATTTAATTGTTGCAACATATAATCTACTTTTTTAAAAAAAAAAAATATATCATCATATCATTAATCCAAATTTGCTTACTTTTTTATCTTATATAAAAAAAATACCTTTTCAAATTTCTTAATAAAATAATAATCATTTTATTATATAATAAATAATTTAAAAAACAAATTCAAAAATAAAAATGGTGAAAAGTCACGATCAGTTATTAAAATTGTGGTTATAAATTGTGTTTATTATTTATTTCTTTATTATTTATTTACGAAACATTTTTCATATTGAATAATCGGAACTCCGAGTCATGTCTTTCTCTTTTCACCCTCTCAATAACAACAATAGTCCTTTTTTTTATTAATAGCCGCCAGGTGCAACATATGATCGATCTGTCGTAGCTGATTAACCTCTAACTGTTGACACAAATTGTTGCTCAATCCCTACCACCAACCGTCGACATGTTAAGAACAAGGAATAAACAGAATGATTATTATTAAATACAAAATAAGAATTAAAAATTCAAAGTCGAGAACAAAATGAAATGAATATTCATAGATTTTTGAATCCCTTGGGTAGATTTGATATACAAAAGGAGGAAAATAATCGCTAAAATAAAAAACATTACCTAATTATTATTACTACTATTATTATTATAGTCAATCAAAAATCTTTTATTCATCTGGCAGCATTGCTCCGAAGTCAGCCAAATATCTCTTTGGAGTTCATCAAACAAACTTCTTTTGAAGTTCACGCAAGGACTCGATATGAATATTCTTGTACGAATCTGGGTCATCCATATTTGTAAGGAGGGACCTATTTATAAATTATTGTATCTCGGAAAGAAAAGAAAATTGCTTTAAAATAAATCTAACAGATGGGTAATCTATTACAATAGTCTTTCTGTTAGATAACTTACAACATACTGGCAATCTTTTTGCAACAGATGTATATATTTGTTTGATTTTGCAACAGGTTGATAGTGTCATAACAAATGTCTCTAATTGATTGACAATATAAACAGATGTGTCATCTGTTGCAACAAGGTAGTCATCTGTTTATTCAATTTAAGCCATAGATGGGCTAGGAAGAATAAGGTGCGTGCAGATGGATCCACTATCATATGTGTGGGAGTTAAGTATGTATTACTGATAAGGTTACCAGGACAACACACACAAAGTTCAATGTTTTTGTGAATGTAGTTTTTAACCGATTAGGCATTGATTATTCAAACAAGACCCTGCATTGTACCGTTAAGTTTGATGGGTTCGAAATTGATAAGGCTGAGGATCTCATGAAGATAGTGTAGATACCCTGTTACGAATTACTGACAGTTGGTGCTCGTGTTTATGCGTGTCAAGTTTTGAGGAGGGATCAATATTTATCGTCACTGCAAAGAACAATAGCGATTGGACTTAACTTTAAGTGTGCATTGGACCCTTGGAGGGCCCTCGAAGCCTCGCACTGCATCAAACCAGAATGGAAAACCAATATAGTTATTGCCCTGGCCAAAATTTATATGGTTGGGTTACTCGCTCGGGTTGATGATTATATGCCAGAAGGTGCGGTAGAAAGACTGCTTTCGAGGGAAAATGGGTTGCTGATGGAAGACTATATCATCTGAGACCTAATTGAAGAAGAGACACAGGGTAGAAAGTAACTTCTAACGAATCTGGCCGATGGAATTGTCTTAACAGATGCGAAATCTGAATCAAGTGCAAATATGAAAGTGTATCCGGTAATGTAATTTCGTCTGTTGTGTCTCTGAAAGAAAAATAATACAGATGGACACCTAGGTAGAAAATAGGAGAAGACCAACAAAGCAGCCTCATGGGCATCGAGGGTAGAAATGATGTTCAGTAAGTCTAGAAAACTTATGCCAACAACAACTGTAGTGAAAATAAGGAAACTAAGCGAAGGCGGCAATTTCTGAATTTTAAATTTCATCCCATAATTCTTGTTTGTGTTTTCGATCAGGTCCACTGTCGTTGACCTGATCGAAACCACAAATGATATTGAAAGGCAAATAGAGTATCATTTCTTCCTTAGCAATATGGTTATAATTGATTGTGTTTTCTTGTCTTAACATGCTTTCAACATTCCTTGGAGAAGATTAGATGTTTGTTGTAGTATGTGAATCCTGATAATTTTCAAGCTTTCCTCCAGCTTGTTGATTCTATATTCAAGCTGGTAGTTACCGTCTTCGAAGTTGGTAAGGAGTTCCTCATCTCTTGTGAGCTCGATCAGGAACACTACCTTCAAAGTTGTGGCATTCTATAAGCCCTTCAGAACACTTTCTCGTCAGAAGCTTTAAAGGATACATAGAGGGTCGCTGTGTTTGTTTTAGGTCAAAATGTGTTGATACACGTTGAAGATGTGGTCCCAAAAGTTGAACAACACACTTTTATCGAGCGTTGCTCCATGCATCTTGCTCAACCAATTTGATAAATTAGTAAGCATGGAGTTACGTAGTATGTGATTTAAACGGCTCTACCAAGCCTATCAAATGTTACGTAACTCCAAGCTCATTACCTTATCAAAACAATATGCCTGAGTTAGTGCACATAGAAAAAAATCCCAATCTGTCAGCCTTTCTGCTGATCACTCTTCTCCAATATAGATGACAAGATATCTGTTATGCAAAAGTCTACACTATCGCCAGGCATAATTACCTGGGAACATGTCTGGCGACGGTGTAGACTTTTGCATAGAAGATATTTTTTCATCTATATTAGAGAAGAGCAATCAGTAGAAACGTTGAAAGATTGAGCTCGTTCAATTTGTGCACTAACTCAGTCATATTTTTTTGATAGAGTAGTGAGCTTAGAGTTACGTAACGTTTGATAGGCTTGGTAGAGCCGGTTTATATCACACATTATGTAACTCCATGCTTACTAATTTATCAAATTGGTTGAGCAAGATGCATGGAGCAACGCTAGATAAAAGTATGTTGTTCAACTTTTGGGACCACATCTTCAACGTGCATCAATACATTTTGATCTAAAACAAACATAGAGACCCTCCATGTATTCTTTAAGGCTTCTGAAGAATGTGTTCTGAAGGGCTTCTATAATTTCACAACTTTGAAGGTAGTGTTCCTGATCGAGCTCACAAGAGACGAGGAACTCTTTACCAACTTCAAAGAGGGCAACGACCATCTTGAATACAAAATCAACAAGCTGGAGGCAAGCTTGAAAGTTATCGGGATTCACATACTATAGTAAGCATCTGATCTCCTCCAAGGAATGTTGAAAGCATGTCAAGGCAAGAAAACACAATCAATTATAACCATATTGCTAATAAAGCAATGATACTCTATTTTCCTTTCAATCTTGTTTGTGGTTCCAATCAGGTCAACGACAGTGGACCTGATCGAAAACTCAAACAAGAAGGCATGGGAAGAAATTTAAAATTCAAAAATTTACCGCCTTCGCTTAGATTCCTTATTTTAATTGCAGTTGTTGTTGGCATAAGTTTTCTAGACTTGTTGTACATCATTTCTACCATCGATGCCTGTGAGGCTTCTTTGTTGGTCTTCTCCTATTTTCTATCTAGGTGATAATTCCGACCACGCAGCTCCATAGGAAAGTGTCCATCTGCATTGTTTTTCTTTCAGAGACACAACAGATGAAATTACATTACCGGATACACTTTCATAGTTGCACTTGATTCAGATCTCGCACCTGTTAAGATAATTCCGCTGGCCAGATTCGTTAGAAGTTACTTTCTACCCTATGTATCTTCTTCAATTATCTCTCAGATGATATAGTCTTCCATCAACCACCCATTTTCCTTTGAAAGCATTCTCCTACCGCACATTCTGGCATAAAATCATCACCCCAAGCGAGCAACCCAGCCATATAAATTTTGGCCAGGGCAATAAATATATTGGTTTTTCGTTCTTATTAGATGCAGTGCTAAGCTTCAAAGGCCCTCTAAGGGTCCAATTCACCCTAAAAGTTAGTCCAATCGCTATTGAATCTCTTTACAATGATACAAAAATTAGATCCCTTCACAATGCTTGACAAATAAATATGAGCAACAACTGACATTAAATCTTAACAGGCTATCAAAATCATATTCATGGTTCCTCAGCCTTATCAGTTCGAACCTACCAAACTTAACTATAAAATTACAGACATCTTGTTTGAACGATCTATAACTAATTATTAAAAACATCATTCACAAAATCAGTGCACTCTATGGGTGTTTCCACGATAACATTATCAGTAATATATACCTCCCACATATGAAGTGGTTCCATCTACAAGCAATTTATTTCTCCGATCCCATCTTTACTACAACCTCTTAAGATACTCCGTCAAAAGTTGATCAACTGGCAGCTTCTTATATCTACAAAGAAGAGGAAACAATTGATGTCACAAAAAGAACATTATCCATCTATTGCATCAGATGTAGAGTCTATTGTAACATATGTGGAGTTTGTTGCAACAGATGTGGAGTCTGTTGCAACAGATGTAGAGTCTGATGGAATATATCAAACCAGTCTTTCTGGTGGTTTTATTTGTTCTAATAGTTTCTCCATCTATTGCAACATCAACAACAGCTTAAACATCAACAAAAAAGAAACAACATTTGTTCCAACAACATCATCAATAACAAAGAAGCAACATTCTTTGTGCCAGAACCATCAACAACACCACAAGTTCCAACAATGCCAACTCCACCAACAACATCAATAACTACATCAACAATAATGAAACAAACAAAATACATATGCCAACAAGGCTTTTAAACTTCTCCCAACAGATGACTTTTTTCTTATATTGCAATAAAAATTCTTGGATTGTTTATTCAACACTTACAAGTTCCTTAAAAAAATTTAATAAATATGATATGGGTAAATAGTAATTAAATAAAAAAATAGATGTAAATAACATGTAAAGAAGAAGATGAGAATGAAAGAGCAATAATGAACCATACCTTAATATCAAAAAGGGGATCAAAATAGAAATTTAAGTCGAGGAAAGATATGGATGGGTTTAGATCCGAAAAGATCTTTATGAGATGAGAAGAGACAAGAGAGAAAAAGGTTGTGACCCTAAAGAGGAGAGAGAAAAAGATGAGAGTTGAATAAAATAAACTGCAGCGATGGAAGAGATGAGATAATTTTTATAAATGTATTGTGTACGTAGACGTGGTGGTTTTCAATATTCATTAATTAATTTCATTAATAATTTGAGGGGCACGAAGAAGACTAAGACTACTGACATTGAAAAGACAAGACAAGACTGCTCAATGAACTCACTTTTGAGATATCCAAGAAACATTTTTTACCGCCTTTAGTAGTAAGTACTACTACTTGATATTATCTACTCAGACCAGAAGCATCTTCTGTAAAATTAAAAGAGATAAAAAGATTTTCAAACAGATATGTCATCTGTTGAAAGATATATAAATATCTGTTTAAAAATTTGAACAGCTCAATCATCTGTTACAATAGATATAAATATCTGTTTAAAAATCCCAAAAGCTCATTCATCTGTGACGACAGATGAAAATGTTCATTTGATAATTAATAAAATAAGATATGTCATCTGTTACAACAGATATAAATATTTTTTAAAAAATTTCCAACAGCTCAGTCATCTATCACAACAGATGCAAATATCTATTTGATGATTAAATCAGATATGTCATCTGTTGCAACATATATATACCTATTTGTAAATTTTAAATAGCTTAGTCGTTTGTTGCAACAGATTTCATAGTATTTGATTAGGTGGAACTAGGGATGAATGAATAAGCTCGCAGGGTTAACTATAACTCCAATTGAGTCTTTGCAATTGCATGGCACTGGTATTGTGTTCCTACCGACCCGAGTCATTGATCGATCACTCTGAGTTGAAATGAGTTCTCATCAACTCAATTTTAGGATGTGATAGTACCTAAGTTGATTTAGGTGGAACTAGAGATGAATTAGTGAGCTTGTAGGGTCAACTACAAATCCAATCAAGTCTTTCCAATTGCATAGCGTTGGTATTGCGTTCATCCCGACCCGAGTCATTGATTGATCACTCTGAGTTGAAATGAGTTCTCATCAACTCAATGTTAGGATAGTGATAGTACCTAAGTTGATTTAGGTAAAACTAAGGATGAATGAGTGATCTCGCAGGGTCAACTATAAATCCAATCGAGTCTTTGCAATTGCATGGCGTTGGTATTGCATTCATCCCGATCGGAGTCATCGATCGATCACTCTGAGTTGAAATGATTTCTCATCAACTCAATGTTAGGATAGTGATAGTACCTAAGTTAATTTAAGTGGAACTAGGGATGAATGAGTGAGCTCGCAGGGTCAACTACAAATCCAATCAAGTCTTTGAAATTGCATGGCGTTGGTATTGCATTCATCCCAACCCTAGTCATCGATCGATCACTCTGAGTTAAAATGAGTTTTCATCAACTCAATGTTAGGATGTGATAGTACCTAAGTTGATTTAGGTGGAACTAGTCGCAGGGTCAACTACAAATCCAATTGAGTCTTTGCAATTGCATGGCGTTGGTATTGCGTTCATCCCAACCCGAGTCATCGATCGATCACTCTAATTTGAAATGAGTTATCATCAACTCAATGTTAGGATGTGATAGTACCTAAGTTGATTTAGGTAGAACTAGGGTTGAATGAATGAGCTCGCAAGGTCAACCACAAATCCAATTGAGTCTTTGCAATTGCGTGGCGCTGGTATTGCATTCATCCCGATCCGAGTCGTCGATCGATCACTTTGAGTAGAAATGAGTTCTCATCCACTCAATGTTTTAAAAACTATATCTTTTAAAAAATTTAAAATTAATTAAGATCAATTCGGACCAAATTAGCAATTTCAAAACTTGTCATTCTTTTCCAAAATTACAAATCAACTCATACAAATCACCCATTTACGCAAAAAACTTTTCATTTCAAATCTTAAGTTCTCGCTCTTCACTCTCTCTCTCTCTCTGTGTCTCTCGGGGTGTCCTCTCCCTCTCAACAATACAAATAATACAAACAACAACTACTCAACATATTGCTCAACCCTTCATAACAGGTCAATTTTCTTCCCATTTACATATAGTTGTTGTTTTGGACTTCATTCTCGCTTGTATCCGTTGTTTTCTCTATCTTTGCATGTAATAGAGTTCGAGAATAGTTCTACATTTGTTATTTATTCTAAAAAATAGGGCTTTTTAGTTAATGATAAAAAAAAAAGACTTTTAGTTGTATTAACTTCGAGAATGGGTTAACAATTTTGAGTTTTGATGCTACAAAAGTAGTAAGTACCCGAGAAAACCTTAGTTTTTCTCTTAGTGTTTTGTTGACTGTCGTGGTATTGTTAGATGGTGTTTTTGGTATTGTTGGTCGCTGTTGTTAGTGGTGTTGGTATTTGTGTTTTTTGGCGGTGGTGTCGGTGGTCATGGTGTTGGTATTAGTGGCATTGGTGGTGGTCTTGGTGGCATTGGTCGTGGTATTGGTTGTGGTGGTGGTGGTCCATTTGTTGCAATGGGTGGAAGATTTGTTGGGAGATGTTAAATAGGTCTTCAAATAGATTCCCCATGTGTTCCAACTGATGGGTTATCTGTTGGAGTATTTTCTTGTAATGCGGCCGAGAATAATTTATTGAAATTTCTCCACCTGTTACAATATGTGGAATATCTATGGGGAGATATTAAATAGGTCTTCAAACAGATTCGGGTTCCCCATCTGTTCCAACTGATGGGTTGTCCGTTGGAGTATTTGTTTTTTGGTTATGTGGTAAGAATAATTTATTGAAATTTGTCTCACCTTTTTTAAAAAAATTATGCAGACATCAAATGTAATGTATTTTTTATTTTTCTTTTGTTTATAGTTAAAAGATGTCTCCCAAAAGAAAAGAAACAGAAAGTAGAGAAAGCGGAGAAACTTTCAATCACCAAACAAAAAAGGCTAGAGTACAGATAGATTCGGAGGAACTTCCAGAACAATCTCAGTCAGGGAAAATGAGGCCGAGGAAAGTGATAACTCCTCCTCACCAATGGGGCATGAAATAATATCGAAATTTCAGCATGATTCTGTCAAAACCATTAGTATTGACAAGTTTTGAGTTGCAATGCTGATGAATAACCCTAAAGCAGTATTTGGTGATCTTGTACTTAAATTTCAGTTGGGGAAACCTTTTGACGAACTTAGGAGTATTGTGAAGAAGGAAAACATAGATGGACTTTTTAAGAAGAGCTGCTTTGCACACTTTCTTGAGCTGTCTGGGCCCCACCCTCTCCATTTCCCAATGATCATAGTATATGGCCTTCTCAAGTGTAGGATCATATATACGGGGGATGATGGAGGTCTAAAGGAGAACGGAAAAAAGATGGATGAAGTCTGGATCAACTACTGTGGCATGCCGATTTGTTTTGGATTGAAAGAGTTTGCCATTGTGACGAGCTTGAGATGCGATCGTCCAGAAGAACCTACCATCAAGAAAACACCCCACAAAGGGTCCAACAAATGCAAGGTAAAAAAATATGGGTTGTTGGGCATTGTTGGACCTAGCTACAAAGTGAAGGATTTGATAGCGGATCTCAAGAATAAAGACATACCAAAACACTATAGGGAAAAATTGTGCTGAGTTTGGTTTGTCCATTCCATTTTATTAGCAAGAGACG
Source organism: Capsicum baccatum var. pendulum (assembly GCA_030864225.1). Lineage (NCBI taxonomy): Eukaryota > Viridiplantae > Streptophyta > Magnoliopsida > Solanales > Solanaceae > Capsicum > Capsicum baccatum. Next base: position 4,560,433 of record CM061561.1, on the reverse strand, counting down.
TCAAGAAAGTCATAGAATGTGATTTTTTGGCACTTGCTGATGATTTTGGGAGATTTAACGATTATCCCTGGGGCTACGACAGCTACTACTTGACTGTCAAATATTTACTGAAAAAGTGAAATCCAAAGACGACCACATTATATGGCTTTCCTCGGGCTTTCATGGTAAAATTGATCACTATTTTTACTCATTCATTAATTTATATTGAATATACTTGTGACTTTTTTTTGCTTGCTTCCTATTGACAATTTTTAGGCTTGGGCATGTGAAGTCATTCCTTCCCTCCAAAAGCATTTCACGGATTACCCGAATAAGGTTTCTCATCCAAGGATTCTTATGTGGTTGGCTATAGTAGAGAGCAGCAAAAAAAAATATTAACGAGGCTGATCTCTTTAACCCTTCAGATGATGCAGTATGTCTTCTTTCAACTAAAATAATTTGCCTCAAAGAAAGATATTGAAATAAATGTTCCATCTGTTGCAAAAGATTACCCGTCAACTACAACTGGTGCAATGGGTAATCTATTACAACAGACGATCCATATTTCGAAATAGATTAACCATATGTTGCTCTGTTCTCTGAACCCTACTCAACAGATTACCCATCTACTGTAAATTATGCAACAGATGGGTATTCTGATGCGACATATTATCAATCTATTTCAACATACAGATTAGCTGTTACGGTAGGTAGATCGTCTATTGCATAAGTTGGCTGTTTTAACCTAACCCGAGCCCCATGTAACCCAACTGACTACAAATTATTACTATATGATTTAAATTCATCCTGTCGTTTTTTCATAGGTTGTGCATCCTTGGATCGTGCCTACCATTGAGGAGCTGGAGATGACTTATTTTCTTACTCTGGGTCTTGTTGTTACAAAAGAAGACCCAACGGTGGAGTTAATAAAGAAGGAATTGGATGAAGCAACATACATAAGAAGAGCAGTTAGGCAAGGTCAGTCTAATGTTCAAGCTCTTCACGACCTAACTCAAACTGTAATAGATCGGGGTGCTTCTTTTGGGGGTGTTGCTGGTGGAGTTGTTTGTGATGGTGGCAGCCATCCTGCTTTTGCTTCTGCTTCCAGTCGTAATTATGAGCATGTTGGTGCTCATAAAAAATAAATAGGTTTAAAAACACCCCTTGCACAAGTCCTCCCTCTCACACCTACATCGGTCCCTCCCACCCTTACAGTGGTCCCTCTCACCCCTCCTCACCCTCATGTTCTTATTGCAAATGCAAAGTATGCAAGGACAGAGAGGATAAACTCCTCGACAAGATAGAGGTTATTGCTAAAGCTACCAAGGAGTTGAAATCCAGGAGGGGTGTCATACCATCCAACGAGGTGAGGGAGCCATGCAATCCTACAGTGGAGGTTAGGAGGAAGAGAATAAAAATTAGAAAAATTCTCTCCGTTCTGAAATCAGAAAAAATACAACTCCCCCTTCTCCAATAGTTGTTGAATTTCAGGGGCCACCGAAGAAGGTGGACATATTTATGGCACTTGGCAAGAAGAAGAAGAAGGAACTAGAAGAATTCATCAAGATGAAGGTTCAAAAAGAATACACTATGCATTCATTTGCCGCCAAAAACTTCTCGAATATGACAAATATGTGCGAGTGGTACAAGGACAAGGTAAGTTTAATTTTGCTAACCTACCCTTCCAATCTACTCCATGAAGAATAATCTACGCAACAGATGTGTAATCTGTTGCAACAGCTTGGTATTTTGTTGCAACATAATACACATCTTTTGCATAAGTTACGTTGGCTGGGTAATCTGTGAACTTATTCAGAGAACCCTCTGCATCGGATTCTTTCCACTGCGTTTTTATTCTTTACAATTACTAACCTATTTAAAAATTATCTTCTTATACCACAGTATGTTGATGAAATTCTCTGCCTCATGAGCTGCAGGCAATTAGCGTACCTAGATGCTTATGATGCTGCTGATAGGATAATGGACCTCAACTTCTACAATAATTTCAAAGATAAGTAAGTTGATCTTCATAATCTAGCTGATTCAGGTGGCCTGGGATTTGATCAGTTAGTTTCTACGTTCCAATGGGATGAAGAAGCGATTAAATATGTTAGAGGGGAAAGTCCATATCCACACGGCAAGAGCTGGACCAAGGCAAAGAAAATCCTTGCAGTCATGAACGTGGATGTCACCCATTTTCTCACTGTTGAGATACTACTATACGAGGAAAAGATTAAGCTTTATGACTGCAACTTATCTGTGTTCACTGAGAAGACGTTTTTACCCACATGCAGCTACTCTTGAAGTTGTTGACGCAGAGTAAGTTGATGGATCATTTGCCGGCTGAAGTCTTGGAGTAGGAATCATGGGTTTTTGAAGGTCGAAATAAGAACATCCATCTCCCAAAAAATACAACCGGTACAGCGTGCAGGCCGTACTTTGTTGCATACATGGAGTGTTTCCTGATCGGCATACAAATGATCGGTATGCGCGACACCGTTGTGGGAAAGATGCAATGGGTCTGGGCATATGGGGTACTAACTAAATGGTTGGATCCCGTGTATAAAAAAGAACATGTACAAAGATAGAGATGAACACGACAACAAATTTTCATTTCAAGCCAATTCACTATACATATAGGGGTAATAATTTTTATGTCTGGCAAAGTTGAATTTTTATAATGTAACAGATTTTAATTCTGTCATAACAGATATAGTAAATGTTGTGATAGATTAATTATCTGTTGGAATAGGTTGGTCATCTGTCGCAATAGATTTACGATTTGTTGCAACTAATCGGTAATCTATTGGAGCAAATAAAAAAAGTAGGAAAACCTGTTATATAATTTCCAGCAGATGACCTACGTGTTGCATCTCATGTTGCAACATATGTCTAAATTTTTCTGATAAGATATGTCGTCTGTTGCAGCAGATGTATTATCTGTTGCGATATTTGAATCTAGTACTTCATTTCAATTAACATGTTCAAAACTCAGAATTAATTATATTCACAGATAGAATAAAATAAATCAAAGCCTTTGGAAATTACATGAAATAAAATAACTTAACAAATAAATGAAATGTAAAAAAATCATTATGAGTACAAACAATCTACTCTACAAATAAATCAACAAGTTAAACCAAGGAGGATAGGTTATTACATCGACGGACTCGAGCTATAAATATCTAATCAATATGGACAAGTTGTTCTTCATCCAGTGCTATGGAATTCGGCTTTGATCGTCGTGGATCTTTAACGTCGGTTGTATATGGCTTCTGAGCTTTTGCTTCTCCATATTTCCATAAAAGAGAAGCATATCTTTTGCGGAGTAATCCGGCATCAAGTCCATCATTAGGTACTTGTAATCCATCGCTCAAATACTCGGCATAGGCGACAACAAAAGGACCACAATCCCTGCATTATAAAAAGACAGATAATCCATATCTTGCGGTTCATGCAATCATTGTGAAATTTGTGAAATGAAACTAAATCATGACACTTAAACTTACAGGCTACCAATGGTTTGTTGAGCAATTCCGTCAACATATTGTACATCAAATAGATTAGCCATTTTATCCCGGTATGCTTCAATCGTCGACCAATCAGTACGAACCTTTTGATCCAAAAAGCCACTCATATCAAGGTAAGTAGGCAATATTTTGGCCAGCTTTTATATCTCAGACGACGGCCCGAAATGTCTCCTTTGCAACATCGAGTCATAAACTCAAATGCGCCTCTCTTTTAGAACGACGACAGCCAACACCCAATGAAATTCATCACCACAATTGATTGGGATGTACACTTCGTCGATGAAATGCCAAAGTAAGCCAGCCGAAATGCTAAAACCTTTGATGATGTTGATTAAGAATTCCTCATTTCGGGAATCTTTCGGCTGCTATTGACAATACCTATCGTAGGCATTATTGATGTAAACTTTTTACAAATAATTGTCTGTTGTGTATCTGTATTGTTTTTGTGTTTGCAACTTGGCCTTCTTTTGGAGGTAGTAAAAAATTACATCGATGTGTTATACATATTATCAAATATTTTGGATTATGTGACAAAAAAAATCAATACGCAGATGCAATTAAATAGTGTATTATTAATAGTAATATGTATGGCCTTTAAACCTCATCATTCCAGCAAGTTTGGGGCTGTGACATCAAATAGAACCAATTCTTTATTCTGGGATGTACAACAATAAAGTCGAACATATAAAAACCAAGACTCAATTCATTCACTTTGTAGCACTCGTCATTTTATTTTCTACACGATGATTTATATGTGTTAATGTCAGGTCTTACAACAAGAATTGTATAAATCAATATCCATAAAATTGATTTATGTACCTGTCGGCGTGATGCTTTAACAGACCATCGGCAATTCATGTTGAATAGTCATTGATCAACTGTATTAGGTTTTTTGGAGCCTCGTCCGTGATGTTGAACCTTTCAAACGAGTAATTCTTCCGTTCTCCCAAACTGACAGACTCCACTTTTTCTTCATCTTTGGAAGCAGTTAATGGATTATCAACTGTCATATTATGCTCTTTGGCAGTAGCTGTGACATCCACCTGGAAAGCCAAAATTATCAACGCTAAGAAGAGATATACAACAGATTTTCCATCTGTTACAACAGATGATTCTTATGTTGCATCAGATGGATTATCTATTGGGATAAATTCGAATAGGTAAATCAAAGCAGTACAATAATTTTGATCAGATGACCCATCTGTTGCAATATAAGACTCATCTGTTGAAACAGATAACGAATCTGCTGCAACAGGATAGACAACAGCTACAACAGATGTATACATCTGTTTGATAATTTTTAGCAGATGTATCATCTGTTGAAACAGATATGTTTTTGTTTGTTTTTTGGAACAGATGATGTACATACACCTTCTTCAGCTCATGCTGCTCTTCTTTGGCCCTTGTACACTGAATATCGGTGCAAGAAAAAGATAGAGGCATTGCAATCTTACATTTTTTTTATGATTGATGATGCCTTGGAAGTGTCTTTCCTTCTCCTCTTAGCCGCCTTGATCTCTAGTGGCGTTTTTGGATATGAAATTCTCTTTGATGGAATGACACCCCTTTTAGATGTCATTTCCTTTTACAAGAGCAGTTAGTGCATTAATAGCATTAATCACTCCATCATGTTTTGCCTTGCAGTCTTCACGTTTACATGAAGAACATTCGCTAGATGCAGCCAAATCTGGAGAAAAATCTGTACAACCATTATGATCAAATCATAATGGTTTGTTGTTTCAAAAATTGTAAGAGGAGCATCTGTCACACCCCTTTTTAACGTGCTCCAAAAGATGTAATGTTTTAAGGGTCGAAAGAGTTTTATTATTTAAGTGATAAGAAATGAAAATTTGTTTTGGAAAAGGATTATTTATATTTTTTATTCAGAGTCGCCACTTGGCATAATCTGGTGTGCCAAGTCACCATTGGAAAATCCTTTTGAAAAACCACTTGACTCTTTAAACTAGTTTGCGAACAGAGACTGCTAAGAAATTCTATTGACTGAGGAAAAAGTGTTAGGCACCCCTCAATCCCGTGGTTTGACCATGGTCGCTTGGCAGAGCGTATCGGCTAGATTGACATTAAGAAATGTATAAACCACACAAAATCACGCAAAATAATCAAACAATAAACAAAACAAAACAATCCAAAATGTAAAGTCCAGTCCAATTATACAGTTCAAAAATAGAAAAGTGCAAAAATATAAATCCTATTCTAAACTAAATCTAGACTAAGCTCCAATGCCTTACCCGATGCTGCGGGCCTTCATCACGATCATTTTTCGCCAACATGATACGTCGGGGCATTCCCCGGTGAATAAGTACAGAAGACCTCGGGGCATTCCCCGGCTAAATGAATACATTTGCATCGAATGCGATAAAGTAGAAAACATTCAACACATACTCCACATTCAAACATCCAACGAAACACTTATTTCTAAATTTTGCCTGCCCGAACCTACGATTGCCTACCCACTTGACCTATAATGATACTATCCAATTCGACAATAGTTAGTAATGAATCAAAACAAACAACCTTCAACTTATTTGATTATCAATTTTCAATCCCGACCCCCAAATCAACAAGTTTAATCTCAAGCCATGGTTAAAAATTTTCCGATTAGCAAACCACTTTTCAAAAATCTAAAATCAACTTCAAACATATACATCCAACGAAGATTCGAACTTAGGCATACAAGTCATCCACACCGACAATTAATATCTTGCTCAAAATATTCAAAGCCACACCACAAACTTATGACATTAACCAATTTCGAGATAAAAGAGTAGAGTCAAGAGATGGACCTTCGAAGAACAGATTTGTTGATAATAATAATGTTTAGGAGAACCCGAACTTGGAATCAAAAATAGAGAACCTCAACGACGAACCAATTCGGTACAAAACCCGAATTCACATTCTGATTCAAATACTAAAATCCATGAAACGACTTGAGAGTATTCAACACAAACCCCCCGACGAGTTGAAACTACCGAACTGACCAGAATTAAACCAAACAGACCAAAATTGACCCTTTAGTGTATATTTGATGATCTATGAAGAGAAATAAGAGCAGCTCTGATAATCTCAAAGAACACCAGTAGAACCTCTACTCTCCAAATCACACAAATGACATTCCCAGAATATCGATGACCCCAAATTCAATTGGAACAGAAAAAATTCTCGAACAGAGTTGATGAACAACAAAATTGGGATTATGAAGTCTAGCCCAAACCAGTGATACCCACCAAGAGCAATAAATTCCCAAAACCCATTTCTGGTGACGGAACACAAAACTCAGAAGAACCCCAAAACCTCGATACGCGACAGAACCAAAAGAATAAGATAACTTGAGCTACTGTTAGCTCAAATGAACAAGAACAAACAAAAACCACTCGGATTTAGGCTCTCTTAACCTTTTCCAATGGAATCTCGACTAAAACCCCAAGAAAACTAAGATAAACTTTGTGATATTACGGGACTAGGACGGAATTTGAACTCTTAGTACCTGAATTTGACTGAAATAATAATCAATTCTGGCGAAGGATTCACCGAAAAAGGATTAGATCTAGCCTATTATCGTCGAAACAGTGACCCAAATAGAAACGTGCTCCTTTCTCGATCTCCTGATTTTTCTCTTTGTTTTTCCTCTCTCCCTCGATTTTCCTTTAACTCCGATCTCTCTCGTCTCCCTCCTCTATATCTCTCAGTGTATTTCTGTGTAGGGGTTTTGAAGAAGAAGGTTTTGTGTTTTAGTGAGGGTAAAAAAAATGGAATATACTGGTTTCTCTCTCTGTGTCTGTGGTGAAGAAGAAAACCAAAAGATGGAGAGCTCCTTTCTTTTCCTCTTGTTTCCCTCTGTTCCTTTCACTGTGTATGTATTCTTAAGAGTGTGAGAGTGATGATGGATAATTGATGTGTGCAAATCCTGAGGTTTCTGTGAGTGGGTGTAATGGATGAGAGTATGGGTGTGTCGATGAAAATCAGTGGAGAAGAATGATTGGTGTGTAGAAGAGAAGAGATCTCGTGTATTGCTCTCTTTTGTGAATGAGGAAGAAGACCCCTCTTCTGTGTTGTGTATATTGTATATATGGAATCTGGTGGGGTGTGTGCTAAACAATGAATATTGTTATATCTGTGAGTGGGTTCCACTGGTAGAGTATGGGGGCATGGGGTAGTGATGTGTTGTCCAAAATTGATAGGAGGGGTGGTTAATTTTGTTACAAAAGAATACTTGGGGATTAGGTTTGTTATTTTTGTATTTTTATGGGATATAATCATACGGGTGAGGGCCCGTGGTAAGATAGGGATAAAAATGTGTAACTTGGGTCTTCGGGAGGGACAAAATTAGGTGTCTACATCATGCCCCCTTTGAATGTAAACACGAAGTGTTTTCAGGCAAAGAAGTAGACAGCGAGACCAAATTTGACCCGACCATTATTCAAAGAAAGAAACAAAAGGAAGAAGGACAACCGAATCTTGACTTAAGACATCCTTCCTACCCAAGTTATGAAAGAATCAAGTCACGGGTATTTCAAAGGATTGGAAAAGAAGTGGACTACCGAGTTGGAGAGTCGAGTGAGGTTCCCTCGAAGTTCTGGTCCGCGGCTCTGCCATTACATCAAGAATGAAAATTACAAGTTAAAACATAAATGAAATAACAAAATCCTATCTATATAGCTTTTGTTGGCTCTTGACTCGACTTTTATCACCCTATTCTTCAGGCGGGCTCCTGACTTGCAATTTCTTTCGCTTTGTTGCTTGGCTTTCAATTACTTTGCTTTGTTGCATGACTTTTCATTTCTTCACCCTATTTTCCAGTCGGGCTCCTGACTTGCTATTTCATCATCCTGTTCTTCAGGCGGGCTCCTGAAACCCCAAAATTAAAGCTAGAACAAAATTTATCCCAAACAAGAATTATAATAAAGTAGTATTTCATTTTTGAGAACATTGTCCCATTTTCCAGGAGGGTCCTGAACAGAAAGTAAAGTCCAATTTTTCAGGAGGGTCTTGAATAGAGTAAAATCCCATTTTTAAAGAGGGTCCTGAAACTAAAGTAAACTCCCATTTTTAGAAGGGTTCTGAACAGAAAGTAAAATCCCATTTTTTAGTAGGGTCCTGAACAGAAAGTAAAATCTCATTTTTAGAAGGGTCCTGAACAGAAAGTAAAATCTCATTTTTCAGGAGGGTCCTGAACATAAAGTAAAATCCCTTCAGGAGGGTCCTGACATAAAGTAAAATCCCATTTTTCAAAAGGGTCCTGAACATAAAGTAAAATCCCATTTTTCAGGAGTGTCCTAAACACAAAGTAAAATCCCATTTTTCAGGAAAGTCCTGAACACAAAGTAAAATCCCATTTTCCAGGAGGGTCCTGAACAGAAAGTAAAATCCCATTTTTCAGGAGGGTCCTGAACAGAAAGTGAAATCCCATTTTTCAGGAGGGTCCTGAACATAAAGTAAAATCCCATTTTTCAGGAGGGTCCTGAACAGAAAGTAAAATCCCATTTTCTAGGAGGGTCCTGAATATAAAGTAAAATACAATTTTTCAGGAGAGTCCTGAACATAAAGTAAAATCCCTTGGATGTGCATTTCCAATGATAGCTGAATTAAGTGAAGCGAATTTGCCCCTATATCAACAAAGAAAATTTGTCAGTTAAAAACTTAGTGGTAGCTTGCAACTCTTGGCTTCTCAGGTATCTGCCCCAGCATTCGTTCCTTTCATTTTTCTTCCAAATCGCTAACACCTACCCGATCTTGCCGCATCATTGCCCCGGATCCAAATTGAGGGAAATGAGTTCTGACTCAAACAAATGGGTTTCCATTTTACCATGCCCCTGAGGTGCACTCTTTTCCCAAATCTGAATGCTTCCACGAATCCAATAGACTGTCGGTTGATAGACTTCCTTTGTTTTGTGTTGAATTATGATCATATTTCTTTCCTGTGCTTTTCCTTGGATTTTTCTCGTATAATTGGAAAGATTGGTTGTAAATTTTGAAATCCTTTCTCGCTTGTTTTGACACGGACTTGACTTAAAATGTAAAGAAATAATGGTGACTTTTATTTTGATAAATGACATAAAAAGACAAAAAGCATGAATATGTAAATGAAAGAAAAGGGCAATGTCCCATATTCAAAAAGAAAACTTATGTGAATACGACAACCAACTCCAATGAGTATGATATGCATTTTGGATTGAGCTGCCTGATCTTCCTATCCAAACTCCCCATTTGTTGTTTTCATTTCTCTCAACTCACCATCGTCTTATGATGCCCATGGGAGTTTTCACCAATAAGACTCTCATTTTTGTATTTCTCTCAACTCACCATCGCCTTATGATGCCCACGGGGGTTTTCACCAATAAGACTCTCTCATTTTTGTATTTCTTTCCTGATTTCTTATGCTGAGGGAGACAAGTGGTACCTCACAATGTATCATCATATCCATTGCATGCTTAGCCTTAAAATTATCAAAAATTGATCTGAAGGACTTTCTTTGGTTGTAACTTGGCTTTTGGTTAAGGTTAGAAAAGATGGTAAGGGGCTCAAACGATACTTGAAGTGGGGGTGGGACTTACAACTTTTGGAATCGACTCAAACAACATATTAACTCATTCCCTAGTTTTGTTGACTGGGTGAATCTTAAATCTTTATTTGGTTGGGCCGAGCCCGAAATAGGGCAGCCTACGTATCTCACTCCTGAGAGGGGAGAATCAGGTCGGACGTAGTTCCATCAGCTTGTTCTTTGTTCTGATTTGATTTTGATTTTTTTTTTTAATTTTCAAAATCTTTCTTTTATTCTCATTTTCTCGACATTTATTTTTTACTCTATTTTGATTCCAAAAGAGGGATATGAAAGAAAAATAAAATGAAGCTCAAACGGGTAAACAAGGGGTGACACAATGTTTGAATAGAAGAATAAAATGCCTTCATCATATCAATCTTCAAAAATGCAAGCACTAAACATGCAATAAAATCAACAAAGGATCAAATATTATACATAGTATCTTTTGACCGCATCAGCACTGATAGCCATTTCTGCCATTTTACCTTCAATATCTGTCAAATATAAGGCTCCATTGGGCAATACTTTCTTCACAACGAAAGGACCTTGCCAGTTAGGGGAGAACTTGCCTTTCGCTTCAACCTGGTGAGGAAGGATACTTCTCAATACCAACTGACCAACTTCAAAATTCCTGGGATGGACCTTTTTGTTATATGCTCGAGTCATTCTTCTCTGATACAACTGGCTGTGACACACAGACGTTAGCCTTTTTTCCTTAATCAAACTCAAATGTTCCAGTCGAGTTTTTACCCATTCGTCATCATCAATATCTGCTTCTACAATGACTCGAAGAGAGGGAATTTTAACTTTTGCAGGGATGACTGCTTCTGTTCCATACACTAATAAATATGGAGTTGCCCCTGTTGAAGTACGAACAGTGGTGTGATAACCTAGCAATGCAAACGGCAACTTTTCATGCCACTATCTAGATCCTTGTACCATTTTTCACAGTATCTTTTTGATATTCTTATTGGCGGCTTCTACAGCACCATTAGCCTTTGGGCGGTATGGAGTAGCATTTTGATGTGCAATCTTAAACTATAGACATACTTCTTGTATCAAATGACTATTGAGATTGGCAGCATTTTCTGTAATGATCATCTTAGGAATTCCAAATCTACAAATGATATTGGCATGAACAAAATCAACCATATCCTTCTTTGTCACTGACTTGAAAGTTACTGCCTCTACCCACTTTGTGAAGTAGTCAATGGCTACCAAAATGAATCTATGCCCATTTGATGCCTTTGGCGCCTTCGGCTCAATCGGTCCAATCACATCCATTCCCCAAGCCACAAAAGGCCATGGATCGGCTATTGCATGCAACTCAACAGGAGGAGATCATATCAGATCACCGTGTACCTGACATTGATGGCACTTTAGAACAAATCGAATAGAATCCCTTTCCATAGTAAGCCAGTAATAACTTGCTTGAAGAATCTTCTTTGACAAGACATAACCGTTCATATGCAACCCGCATACTCCAGAGTGTATTTCAACCATGATTGTCGAGGCCTCTTTTGCATCTACACACCTTAAAAGCCCCAGATCTGGGGTCCTCGTATACAAGATTCCCCCACTTAAGAAAAATCCACTAGCCAAACGCCTAATAGTCCTCTTTTGATCGTTGGTGGCACATGTTGGGTATTCTCCTGACTAAATGTACCGCTTGATATCCAAGAACCAGGGTTCTCCATCGAGCTCTTCTTCAACCGCATTATAGTAAGCATGCTGATCACGACTCTGTATATACACTGGATCGATGTAGGCTTTGTCAGGATGTTGGAGCATTGAATACAGAGTGGCTAAAGCATCAGCAATTTCATTATAAATCCTTAGAATATGCCTAAACTTTACTAACACAAACCGCTGACATAGCTCCTGCAAGTATTGTCGATACGGGATGAGCTTCAAATCTCGCGTCTCCCAATCGCCTTGAATTTGATGGACGATCAAATCTGAATCTCCCAAAACCAATAATTCTTGGACTCCCATATCGACAGCTAACCTCAAACCAAGAATGCAGGCTTCATACTCCGCCATATTATTAGTACAGTAGAATCGAAGTTGTGCTGTTACTGGGAAATATTATCCCAATTCAGAGATAAGAACCGCACCTATTCCGACTCCTTTCATATTGACAGATTCATCAAAAAATAACCTCCAACCTGGATCAGCATCTATAACGACCTCATCGACACGCGATACTTCTTCGTCAGGAAAATATGTCTTTAATTGCTCGTACTCTTTATCTATGGGATTCTCAGCAAGATGATCTACCAAGGCTTCGGCTTTCATGGAGGTTCGAGTCACATATACAATGTCGAACTCGGTAAGCAATATTTGCCACTTTGCCAATCGACCCGTTGGCATAGGCTTCTGAAAGATATACTTCAAATGATCCATGCAGGAGATGAGATAAGTAGTATAGGAAGAGAGATAATGCTTCAACTTCTATTCCACCCAAGTTAGGGAACAACATATCCTTTCAAGAAGAGTATACCTGGCCTCATATACGGTGAGCTTCTTGCTAAGATAATAAATAGCCTGCTCCGTTTTGCCTGTGACAACATGTTAACCCAGGACACAACCAAAAGAATTGTCCATGACTGATAAATATAAGATCAAAGGCCTACCAGGCTCTGGGGGTACCAGCATGGGCGGATTTGACAAATATCTTTTGATTCGATCGAACGCTTCCTGACATTCTTCAGTCAATTTTACCGCAACTCTTTTTCAGCAACTTGAATATGGGCTCACAAGTGGTTGTGAGTTGAGCAATAAACCTGCTAATGTAGTTCAGTCTACCAAGCAAACTCATCAACTCCGTTCTATTCTTGGGAGGGGGCAAATCCTGAATGGCTTTAATTTTCGAGAGATCCTATTCAAATTCCCGACGGCTGACTACAAACCCCAACAGCTTTCCAGATGGAAATCCAAATATATATTTTGCCAGGTTGAGTTTGAGATTATACCTGCGAAGCCTTTCAAATAACTTTCTTAAATCTTTCACATGGTCGGCCTGACTTTTTGACTTAATAATCACATCATCCACGTAAACCTCAATCTCCTTATGCATCATGTCATAAAACATAATGGTCATGGCTCTCATGTATGTTGCTCCAGAATTTTTCAAACCGAAAGGCATCACTCGATTAACAATAAGTCCCTCATGGTGTGATAAAAGACGTCTTCTCTGCCTCGTCATCATCCATAATGATCTGGTGATATCCGGTATAGCAATCCACAAAAGAGGCAACCTCATGTTTAGCACAATTTTCTAACAAAATGTGGATGTTGGGCAGTGGAAAATCATCTTTCGGACTTGCTCTGTTCAAATCATGGTAATCAACACACACTCGAATTTTTCCATCTTTTTGTGGTACGGGAACAACATTGGATAACCACATGGGATGGAGAGCTGCTCGAATTACTTTGGCTTCAAGTTGTTTCATGATTTCCTCTTGAATTTTAATACTTACATCTATTTTAAATTTCCTCAACTTCTTTTAGACAAGAGGGAACTCAGGATCAGTTGGCAATTTGTGAGCCACTAATTCAGTGCTTCAACCAGGCATATCATCATAACACCATGCAAAACTATCCTTGTAATCAATTAATGCTTGAATCATTCCATCCTTTAGCTGTGTCAAAGCATGTACACTGATTTAATTTCCCTAACATCTTCTTGATCCTCTAGATTTATTGGCTCAGTCTTATTCAAATTAGGATTCAGTTTGTGTTCAAACTGTTCCCACTCTTTGCTTATTTCTTCTAGTGCTTCTTCTTCATCATATTCCCCATCCTGCTTCATTACATCTTGATTAGTTTGGATTTTAAGATCGGGCTGAAAATTCTGCATGCATGTCATTAGAATCAGCATAAAGAGAACTGTGTAAAAAAGAAAAACAAAATATATTAGACACAAAACAAAAGGGACATTGCATTTCATTAAATAAAAAGATAGAAGGGTTTAAACATAGAGGCCAACATAACATAAACAAACTAAAAACTGACTTACAACCCTGAAATAACTCGGATAAACAGAAAGAAAAACAAAATAAACTAGCAAAACTCCCTCCTGACGGGGACAGAAGTGACTTCCCAATTATTAAGCCGGACAGCTGGACCTATGAATTGCACGTCTACCATACTGACACCTTCTCCTGTTTCGACCATATCAACTTCAATAAAAAGGTTCTGACAGTCATCAACCAATTCAACTTTAAATTCCGCATGCTTCGTGACACTGCTCTCAACAAATGATTCACTGAGTAGTGGCATTGGGCGAGGGAGTGACCATGTTTCCTTTTTCCTTCCCTTGGCTTTCTTCAGATCTTCAGCTGTAGGCTCAAATCCCAGACCAAACGTGCCCACGTTCTCACTCGGATATACGGGATGAACTATACCGTGCAGAGATGCTCCCAAACCCTTTCTTGGCTCAAATTCATATTTCCAGAGTTCACTCACCATCATGATAGAAGCAGAAGACAATTGTGGTCTCGGTATAGCCTACCATTCAAGGATATGATTCACTGGCACTGTATCAAAAATTTGATAGACGAATGTCTCCTCTACGTTATTTGCTTCAATAAGAGACAAGGGAGAATCTTTGTAAGCTGAAAAATCTCCTTCACCATGAATAACTACTTCTTGCCTGTCATGCTCAAACTTAATATTTTGGTGCAGTGTAGATGCAACCGTCTTTGCCTTGTGGATCCACGACCTTCCCAACAACAGATTGTAAGAGGATTCTACACTCAATACTTGAAACTCTATGGCGAACTCAACAGTCCCTATGGTCAACATTAGTTCTATTTCACCAATGGAATTTGATTTTGCACAATCAAAAGCCCTAACACATATATTATTAGGCCTGATCCTATCAGCACCAACATTCAACTTTTGCAAAGGAGAAATAGGGCAAATATTTGCACTTGAACCTCCATCAATCATAACATGAGTGACGTAGAAATCTTCAAACTTCACTGTAATGTAAAGGCCCCGGTTATGCCCTGTACCTTTAACAGGCAATTCATCGTCAAAAAAGCTGATCCGCTTGACCTCAAAGATTTTTCCGACCATTTTCTCAAGTTGGTTGATTGTAATCTCCCTTAGAACATATGCTTCATTTAATACCTTCAGTAAAACATCACGATGCTTCTTGGAGTGCAACAACAAAGATAAAAGGGAAATTTGAACAGGGGTTTTCTTCAACTGGTCTAATATTGAATACTCTGGCAATTTCATCTTTTTCAAAAATTCTTCGGCTTCTTCTTCGGTGATAAAATTTTTGATAGATGACGGTCCACTCACTGTTGGCTGGGATTTCTTAAACTTTCAGGCAT
Organism: Capsicum baccatum var. pendulum; assembly: GCA_030864225.1. Lineage (NCBI taxonomy): Eukaryota > Viridiplantae > Streptophyta > Magnoliopsida > Solanales > Solanaceae > Capsicum > Capsicum baccatum. Next base: position 4,545,017 of record CM061561.1, on the reverse strand, counting down.
GAAGCATCTTCCTGACCTAGGCAAACCTCTTACCTCATCTACATCTTTCATAACTTATTTCCCGTGATAGGTCATCACAGTCCGCCCATAATTCCATGGAACCTTTTTTGTATCAACTATCGGAGGTTGGGTCACCGGTTTGAGGATAATAGGCGCTGCCAGTGCTCCTTTCACCGTCAATATGGGCTGACTCAGAGCTCCCACCACCGTCAACTTAGGTTTATCCTGACTTGAATCAACATACCTTCTGGCGCCTTGTACTATGATCAGGGGTTTCTTTGTGTTTTCTTGGGCTTTATCTTCTCTCATTCCCTTCTGGTTTAATGACATTGCTTTTAAAGACTCTGCTACATTCATCGATTTCTCCTCAATGGTCTGTATCTTGACAATAGGCTTATAACCCCTCGAAGACTCTTTCCCGTCATACATCAATTCTAACATATTGGCTTTAGCATGGGTTGGCAGCGGATTCTGGTTAATGTTTGGACCCTCCGAGGCTTGGACCAACATCTGATTTGTGTCAATTAAATCCTGGACAGCTCTCTTTAAGTGCCAGGATTTCTCGATATCATAGCCTGGCATATCAGAACAGTACGCACACCTTAAAGAATAATCGAGATTGGTCGGCGGTGGATTTGAAGCCTTCCTTGAATTGGGCTCAAAACCTTTAACTTTCTCAACCTATCAAACAAACTAGCACATGACTCCCCAAGAGGTGTGAATTGATTTTTGACCGTCTTCTCCTTCTTATACTCGGGCCTAGGCTGAAAATTGGGTCTGGAGGGGTTTTTGTAATTTGGTGGAGCGAATGGGCAATTTTGTTGAGCTTGCGCACGCCATTGCGGGTAAGAAGGGGTTTGGGCATATGGTTGCGCGCTATATACTGGGTACGGGGGTGGTGGAATAGAATATAAAGGGTTTTGTGGAGGGTAGTAATAGTGTGGAGGAATATATGGAGCTTGGGTGTAGACTTGGGCTTGGGATTGGGAATAGAGGCGAGGTGGTCTTTTGGGATAGGAATGGATTCCAGCAACGACAATCGCTACATACTCTTTCTTTTTTTTACCTCCAAATGCGCTAGATCCACCTTGAATCGCTTGTGTGGTGGCTTTTAATGAGGCAAAACTCACTATTCGACCGGTCTTAATTCCGTCCTCTATCATCTCCCCCATTTTGAGGACTTCCATAAAAGATTTTCCCATTGCCGGAAGTAAATGTTGAAAATAGGTCTCATCCTGTGCCTGAATAAAAACTTCTACCAACTTACTTTCTTTTATTGAAGGCTTTACCCTAGCGGCCTATTCATGCCACCTTATCGCGTATTCCTCAAAACCTTCAGTGCTCTTTTTCTTCATGTTGATCAAGGATTTTTCGTCCATAATTAGGTCGATGTTGTACTAAAAATATCGAACAAATTAAGAAGCCAAATCATCCCAGCTGTTCCATTTATCGATGTCTCGATCAATAAACCATTCTGAGGCCAGATCTGAAAGACTCTCGCCAAATAAGGCCATGAGCAGTTCTTCCTTTCCTCCTGCAGCCCTCAACTGGTTGCAATAACGTCTTAAGTGTGCCATAGGATCACCGTGTCCTGCATACTTCTCGAACTTAGGCATCTTAAACCCGGGGGGAAGGTTGATGTCTGGGAACATGCAAAGATCTTTATAGGAAACACTCCTATAATCTCCGATTCCTCGAAAATTCCTCATAGCTTATTCTAAAATTTTCAATTTTTGGGCTATGATATCCTGTTCCTCTACTGCGATAGGTTTTTCTGTATCAAATGGAAATGCAGGCGGCTGAGTGTACTAATACGGTTCATTTATTTGCAAAGTAGGCTCCGGGGCATAATACTGACTATCTGAAACCTTCAGTGCTGGCTCGCTGGCAAACCTAGGAAGCCTCATTGTGGGACGCACAGCATATATGGGAGTTTCATGTGGTGGCGGAGCCATGAATACCGGTGTGATCGGTGGCGCTGGCTCAGCAGCAGGTCTTGATTGGGGAGCTACCAAGGGCACACTAGAACTGCCAGGATAATAATGTCGCGGAGTGAATCCTGGTGCGTGTTCAGGTGACTCAGTAGGAGCAGAGAATTGTTCCTGAGAGAGCGGTGGGCAATTAGAGATATTCCCAAGACCTTCAGGGAGCAGAGGAGGAGGCATTCCACTGGCCCATGCCCGGTGTAAATCTATCAATTGTTGCCTGAGCCTTACTACCTCATCACTGTGTTCAGAACTTTCTTCCCTGTGATCTTGATCTGGGTCAATGAGCGAATTTTCAATCTCCCTGCTAGCCATGGTGAGCTTTGCTTTGGATCTAGTGAAGTATGGGTGACTAGCCAGAGTGCTGCAAACCTACCACTGTTATCTGAAAGAACAGGCTCATCAAAGACGACATCCGTTAGGATTAGGGAACACAACAAGCATATGAATCACATTGGTAAAATTGTCCTAAATTCATGTTCATTTCTACCAGTTTTTAAGGGTAGCGAGGTCATTTTAAGATCATCCTGATTTTTGTCTATACTTTTTTTTTTGCACTTATTATTATTCTTATTATTATTATTATATTATTATTATTATTATTATTATTATATTGTATCCATCTCTGTTCTTTTCCCTTCTTTCGTTATCTACTTTTATTTTATCATTCTTTATGGCTTTTGTTTTCTTTAAAAGAGGAAAAATAATGAAAAACAACGAAACAAAATGATTAGATCGAACCCAAAAGTAGGTTGCCTACGTATCATGTTGTACATGAATCAGATCTTGCGTAGTTCATCCAGATTGGACAATTAACGATTAACTAATAAATTGGCCCTAACTTAAGAGACACTACCAAAGACAAAAAAAAAAAAAAAAACTTTTGGATTTTCAGCTAGACACTGACACCACCAATTATGAAGAAAAATCTTTTTGGCATTTTTGTTTTTGACAAATAAGTACAAAAGGCAAACAAAACTTTTTTTCTTTTTTCTTTTTTTTTTTGAATTTACGGTACTTTGAGAAGACAAATACAAAACGTAAAAAAAAAAAAAAACTTTTTGAGTTTTTTGGATTGTGAAAAACAAAAGCCATGACGAATTCTAAAATAAACTACGACATTCCTCTTTTTTCATTCCTTTTGACTTACTTTTTCTATTTTTTTCTTTTTCGTTTTTGCCTACACACCTTACTCCTAACATTTTTTCTCTTTTTTCAAAAATCAGTTCGTCAAAGGACCACGTTACCCTTAAAAATGCAACAGTTAGCACGTAAGGATGTTTTAGAGGGGAGTCTCCTACAAAGGGCCATGTGGGTCCCGCTAAGTCTCCGTATGATGCACATAAGCATGAAATAAAGGCTGACCTACGTTGTGGTTCACTAACAAGGCTGTTCGGGGGAGCGTATGGTCGATAGTGGCTACTTTGCTTTCCACCTACTCCATAACACCGACGGCTCCCCCCATAAAATAAGGGTGACTCAACTAGAGGTTGTGTACAACACATGTACTACGGACTTGTTGCAGAAAGAAGGTCGGGGGGTGGACTCATGATGACAGATATAAAGCGATAACACATAGGATAAATACTATAAACAATGAGCATGAAAACGCACAAAAGTGAAAATAACACCAACCATAATCACAAACAATGCTTATACACTCGTAATGCCAAACAAAGCCGATACGACTCCAAAATATAGCTCGAATTTTGAAAACTTATCAAGATTCCCCAGCAGAGTCGCCAGAGTTGTCACACCCCTTTTTAACATGCTCCAAAAGATTTAATGTTTTAAGGGTCGAAAGGGTTTTATTAGTTAAGTGACAAGAAATAAAAATTTGTTTCGGAAAAGGATTATTTACATTTTTTATTCAGAGTCGCCACTTGGCATAATCTGGTGTGCCAAGTCACCATTGGAAAATCCTTTTCAAAAACCATTTGACTCTTTAAACTGGTTTGCGAACAGAGACTCTGGCTAAGGAATTCTGTTGACCGAGGGGAAGGTGTTAGGAACCCCTCGATCCCGTGGTTTGACCACGGTCGCTTGGCAGAGCGTATCGGCTAGATTGACATTAAGAAATGTATAAACCACACAAAAGCACGCAAAATAATCAAACAATAAGCAAAACAAAACAATCCAAAATGTAAAGCCAATTATACAGTCCAAAAATAGAAAAGTGCGAAAATATAAATCCTATTCTAAACTAAATCTAGACTAAGCTCCAATGCCTTACCCGATGTCGTGGGCCTTCATCACGATCATTTTTCGCCAACATGATACGTCAGGGCATTCCCCGGTGAATAAGTATAGAAGACCTCAGGGCATTCCCCAGCTAAATGAATACATTTGCATCGAATGCGATAAAGTAGAAAACATTTAACACATACTCCACATTCAAACATCCAACGAAACACTTATTTCTAAATTTTCCCTGCCCGAACCTACGATTGCCTACCCATTTGACCTATCATGATACTATCCAATTCGATAATAGTCAGTAATGAATCAAAAAAAATAACCTTCAACTTATTTGATTATCAATTTTCAATCCCGACCCCCAAATCAACAAGTTTAATCTCAAGTCATGGTTAACAACTTTTCCGATTAGCAAACCACTTTTCAAAAATCTAAAATCAACTTCAAACATATACATCCAACGAAGATTCGAACTTAGGCATACAAGTCATCCACACCGACAATTAATATTTTGCTCAAAATATTCAAAGCCACACCACAAACTTATGACATTAACCAATTTCGAGATAAAAGAGTAGAGTCAAGAGATGGACCTTCGATGAACAGATTTGTTGATAATAATAATGTTTAGGAGAACCCGAACTTGGAATCCCGAATAGAGAACCTCAACGATGAACCAATTCGGTACGAAACCCGAATTCGCATTTCGATTCAAATACCAAAACCTATGAAACGACTTGAGATATTCAACACAAACCCCCCGACGACCTGAAACTACCGAACTGACCAGAATTAAACCGAACAGACCAAAGTTGACCCTTTAGTGTATATTTGCACATCGTCAAGGCCCGATAAATGTCTGCTAAAATCATGGGCACGAGAGTGACCTTAGGATTCTTCTCAAAAGCGGTAATAAACGCAGCCAGATTGGTGCTGATTTTTCCACCTCTCTTTGGAAATACCATGATTCCAAAAAAAGCCACTATGAATGCTTCAGAACCGTGCTTTTTCCAGGTTTGGTAGCATCCCCCGTTGTTAAGTTCTGATTTAAACAGCTCGAATCCCCTTTCCTGACCATATCTTTCGTACAAAAATTCTAGACGAACCCATCCATTTTCTAGGCAGCCTCCTATGTTCTTCTGTTTTATGTGCAATAGCTCGAAAAATCTTTCGGGAGTGACATGCTTCGGTATCATGGGTTCTCCTCGGTGAAGGTTCTTTCCCTTTCCAATAAATGCTCCTATTTCCTCCAGTGTGGGAGTAAGCTCAAAGTCGGAGAATCGAAATACGTTGTTTGAAGGATCCCAAAACTGTACCAAGGATTCTATCACGTCTCTTCGGGGTTCAACATTCAACAGACTCCTTAAAAATCCCAAGTGTTTATATACTTCTCCCTGTCCGTAGTCAGTCATATTGTTATACCATATCCGCAATAGCTTTGGAACTTTATCTAATACCATGAAATGGGGTACTTCATCATCCCTCGGCCTCTTGTCACTCCTTCCGACTGAGTTCATATTGCCCTATAGGATAATGATGGAAAATAAGAATTCTATTTTAAATATCCTAAAAAATAATTTTCGAAAGAAGTTGACGGAACGATACGGAATAGGATTTCAGCATGAAAAATAGTAACTGACAAAACAGGAAGCATCCAAGTCTTCTAGAACATCCTAGAGTAGAGACAATAATTTGATGACGTTCGAACCAGACATATCAGAAATAATTAAATTATTAAAACAAAATAGTGGACCAAATTATTTAACAAGATTTTAATTGTGTTTGACAAAAATGGCTCTATGATATTCCTAAGAAAGGTTTTAAAACCAAAGAAAACGGACATAACGAGACCACGACGTTAAAACGACTTAATCTCTACAAAAAAAAAAGTTCTATGTAAAATCTTATATATTTTCTAAAATAAATTCTTAAAATTTTTTATTTAACCCCTTTTTTCAGATCAATTAATTCACCTAAAAGCCGATCAACATTCGATATGTTGTTTCCTATAATGCAACAAGTAGCACATAAAATGTACATGATGGTCTCAAAAGGTGACACCTGACCTAGACGGACACGACCCCAGGGTCGAGCCCCACTAAGTCAAAAATACACGTGATACAAATAGAACGTAGTGTATTATGGATAGCCATGCCTAAGTTCCAGTTATGTTAGGTTTAAGCTGGTGGAGTTAGGTATCTAGACTGTCAATGAAACGAGCGGACAACTCGAGTCGGCAAGGGACAGTTTTACCGGTAGCAGGGCTTTCCGGCCTCACTGTTGGTCCCTTTCCGTCCTAAATCATGGGTGACTACAGAATCCTTCCCAAGAGCGTTGCCGCATCTCTGGTATCTCAAGCTCGGAAGCGTATACCGCATCTCCGAATATACAGTATCTCAGAAGACTCAGATGGGTGCGCGAGAGAAGACAGTTTATATTGCAATTCAAATAATATCAAAGCGATAAATATGTAGGCAAAGCACATTTAGGCCAACAATAAACAATATCAAAATTAAATAAATCCAAACAAGTCAATATGAAAGCTCGAATTCTGGTTATGTCCCCAGCAGAGTCGCCATCTGTCACACCCCGGATTTTTCACCGCATCCGACCCCTCTAGGGAGTTGGTTTTAGAGAAAATGGGTTTTCCCAATTAAAGTGACGTTTTGAAAAGGGATTATTTTATTTACAGAGTCGCCACTTGGAATTGAGTTTGGGTGTTCCAAGTCACCTTATTGAATCCCTATTCAAAAGGAAATGACTCTTCAATTTTTATTTTTATTTTGGTCTGCGAATTAGAAATCCAGATAAGGAATTCTGTTGACCGAGGGGAAGGTGTTAGGCACCCCTCGAGTCCCGTGGTTCTAGCACGGTCGCTTTAATGACTTACGTCTGGCTTAAATTAATTTTTTATTTTGAATTTATAATATTTGTTAACCTAACAGTTGTTTGCCTCCCGATTTTAATTTATTTTGAAATTATTTATTATATTGACGTGTGGCTTACCGATAGTAGTACTTTTCGGTCTCACCACAAATTTTGGCATATTTCTCGCGCCTTTGAGGCATTTATGAGTCGTCCCATATTTTCAAAATCTAAATAAGCACCTAATAGGTTTAAAATCTACCCAACCCAATCCAATCGTCTTCAAACGGTAAGTTAATTTATTATAACGAATGGTTGGTAGCAGGGCTTTCCAACTTCATCGTTAATTTTCACTTGTATATTAAACTATTTAAAACTCTTGTATTAAATTTGTGAAAAATTAAGTTTAGAAAAATATTTGTCAAGGTACATCACTGTATCCTTAACTTTTAGATGTCTCGCAAACGATTCGTAGGCCGCATTCTTAAATGAGATGAACATTTTAAAATGTGCCTAAAGTTCGTTTAACGTTAAAGATATTCGTTCGCCTCTTATAACTCGAGATAATTTTATCCTGTTTAACGAATTCAATGGTTTTCTTGTATCATAAATAAAGAAAATAAACTAGTAAAGAATGAATTTGGCAAAATGGGGAATTGAACAAATATAAAATAAAATTTCAGCATTAATCTGGATTAAAAAAATGATAGGAAAAATGATAAGAAAAATGAAAGTTAATCTTTTCTTAGAATTAATAAATTTCTTATACGTTCCTACGATAAAGGATTATATTAACAAGTCATTTTTAACTTCATTCATGCACACAAATTGATAAGTCACGTTGAATACTCCAAATTCAAATCCTAACATATTTATATTGCTATATACATATTTTATTAAATCTAATATAACTACAATTAACCCACTATTACACATTATGCAACTTGCATCTGTCCAATAAACAACAAACAAATAGGAGATAAAAGGGGACCGAGACGGCATATTCGATTAAAGGCATGGTGTACTTACTATATTTATCAATGATTAAATGATAAATTGAAGTAAAAGGTAAATCATGACTAAAGTGAAACTAATATAAAAGAATTCACACATAATCATTGAGATAAATATCACATGCGGACAAAAAATAAATTCTACTATCAAAGTCATTATCTAATAGTGCAACACGTAAACAACAATCACTGCTAAGGTTTATAACTAAACCGAGATCTACTCAAAATAAATATTATTATTCCAACTTCAAACACATATTATTTGGTCATGCAAACTTCGCATTTAATCAAGAACACCGACAACTAGACGTTTAAGCATGCGAAAAAAAATAAATAAATTATCACACGTTAGTTCAATTTTTGTCTACATTTAATGATACAAAAACCTTAACATACTTCATATTATAAAGTTGACGCTAAGCAAATACAAATTTAAAGCAATTTCCAAAATATCGAAATAAGATTTCATACAATCACAAAACTAAATTATATAAAGAAGATTGACTAAGTGTTATCTTTGACAACAAAATTTTATTTTTCATTTACATCATCTTAAACAACAATAAATGATTTAAATGTTACCTCTTGTGAAAATAATCCTCCACACAAAAAAAAAGCCACGAACCGGAAATTTCGGATCAAACCAATAACTCTAAATCGTTGTCAATCCGTTTGCTATCTCTCTTTTTTTCGTTTTCTCTTTTGTTTCTTGCTTTTCCGTGTGTTTTTCTGATTTTTTTTTTTTTATGCTTTTGCGGGTTTTTTTTCTTTGCTTTTGTCCGTGTCTTTTTCTTTTTTTTTTTTTGGTTTTGTCCGTGTGTTATATATATATGTATAGTAGTGGGTGTGTGTGTCGTGTGTTATGGGGGAGGTAATGGGAGAGGTTGAGTAGGAGTGGGATTGTGGGGTGGTTTGGGTAGTTTAGGATTTTTTTTTTTATTTTTTTTTTTATTTTTTTAAATATTTTAATATATATATATATATATATATATATATATATATATATATATATATATATATATATATTGGAAGAAATAAAAATACTAAAAAAAAATGAGTTAATTAGCTAGTCTTAGGAATATGATTAAGAAAAATTAATATCACATTTTTTTTAATTTATTTTTTTATTAAAGAAAACAAATATAGTTTAGAATTTTTTTTTTTAAATAAGTAAACAAATAAATAAACGATAAAATAAAAACTTATTTAAAAATGTGACTCTATTTTTGTAGTTTTCAAAATTTTTAACGAACCTCAAAAATAAGATAAATTTAAAATGCCTAAAAATAAAAATAAAAATAAAATAAAATAAAAATTAATTGAATATTAAAATGGTACAAAAATATTAGGTTTGGGTCAAAAATTAGGTGTTTACAGAATGCCCCTCTTTGCTTGGAAATATGGAGAATTTCCAAGCAAAGAAGTAAACATAACTAATTTTGGCTCAACCATTTATTCATTAGTAAATAAGTAGAAAAGAGGTGTGACCGAGTCTTGGTTTTAGACATCCTACATATCTCGGGTTATAAGAGAATCAGGTCACCTGTAGTTCGAGTAGGTGTAGGAATGAGTGGATGAATTGGAGAGTCGAGTTGAGGTCCCGTCGAGTTTTCGGTTCGTTGCTCCTTTTATTACATCAGAAAAAGAAAAATAAAACTAAAAATGAAAATAGAAATAAAAGTACAAGATCCTATTTATTCTATTTGTCTTGATCCCGTTGCTTCAGATCCTCCTCTTGGATCTTCAGTTATCGCCTCACCTTCTTCTGGTGGGTACCTCGATCTCAAGATTTGATCTTGAAGTTAGGATTTGAGATTTGAACCTGCAACTTGGATTGAGTTATTGACGCTCTGCCAAAGAACAGTTCATAGAATACTTTGGATGCTTATTCTCCTTATCAGAAGCTAAAAGATGTCTCTTGAGATGTTGGGCCGCTACAGATACAGATCTGACTCTAACTATCTTCAACCTGATCATTCTTCTATATTCTGACCGGAGATGAAATTCTATTCTTGGATAAACCTGTGCTTCGTAGAAAACCTGCAAGCCATCAAAGAAGACGAAACAAGACAAACAAAATTTCTGCCCCAGTTTACACTAGGGAAATTTTGTGAGTTATTAGAAAAACTATAAACTAGTTTAAGGAAAACTAAATAAATGAATGGATAGAAATTTAAGCTAGGAGCGCGATAAAATAAAAACTCTATTCTTAATAGTGCAACCAAAGGAAGTTATGCCTAATAAATGCATGAAAAAGAATTAGGATTTTTGCTCCTAAAAATGTGACTAGGGATTGTCATGCCCTGTGAAGACATGAAGAAGAAAAATAGGAAGATTTATTTCCTAAAATTCCAACTAGGGGATGGCGCCCTATGAAGATGAATAAGATGTCAACTAGGGGATGACGCCCTATGAAGACGAGATAAGATGTCAACTAGGGGATGGCGCCCTATGAAGACGAGATAAAGATGTCAACTAGGGGATGGCGCCCTATGAAGAAGAGATAAAATGTCAACTAGGGAATGGTACCCTATGAATACAAAAATATGTCAACTAGGGGATGGTGCCCTATGGAGACGAAAAGATGTCAACTAGGGGATGGCGCCCTATGAAGACGAGATAAGATGTCAACTAGGGGATGGCACCCTATGAAGAAGAGATAAGATGTCAACTAGGGAATGGTACCCTATGAAGACGAGATAAGATGTCAACTAGGGAATGGTACCCTATGAAGACGAGATAAGATGTCAACTAGGGAATGGTGCCCTATGGAGACGAAAACATGTCAACTAGGGGATGGTGCCCTATGAAGAAGAGATAAGATGTCAACTAGGGAATGGTACCCTATAAAGACGAAAACATGTCAACTAGGGGATGGTGCCCTATGGGGACGAAAAGATGTCAACTAGGGGATGGCGCCCTATGAAGACGAGATAAGATGTCAACTAGGGGATGGTGCCCTATGAAGACGAATAAAGACTAGGATTTTTTTCTTTGTTAGAAAAGAAAAAAAAATGCCCCAGTCTTGAATCTGAGGGGTTTTATTATTATTATTATTATTATTATTATTATTATTATTATTATTATTATTATTATTATTATTATTATTATTATTATATTGATATGAACTTAGAATTATAGGAGTATAACAAAAAGGAGAAAATTCAAGAAAACTTAGCTTGCTATACTTGTTTTTTTTTTTTCACTAAACTTCACAAGCTTGCTTTGCCCCTGTTCAAGCAAAGAGAAAGAAAAATTGTGAGTTTTAAACTTGGTAGTTGGTTTGTGGCCTTGAGTCCCTTGGAGGTTTGCCTTATCCTTGCCCCAACTTGATACAGTTGATTAAGTTAATTAGTTGGCGAGCTTGAATCTTCGTCTTTCACATTCTGCTGTATTTTTGTTTGTTTCAGTACGATTCTGATCTTCATTTTCAAATGCTTCACCCGTAACACTTATCTTAACTGGCTCTCTGTCCTTGTCAAGGTGGTGAACGCCGAATAATCTCTGCTCAATTTCACTGGGAGCCATGGTCAATTTTGTGCGTTTTTCTTTATTTTGTATTTGGTGAGAGACTTACCCATAAAAAAACACGTGTAAAAATGAAATAAGGAAAAATCAAAAGAAGGAATAAAAGAATTATGTTTGAATAGAAAGTATTTCTACCAGTAAAGTAAAAAACTTATTTGGAGGTGTATATTGACTTCAATAACACATGACACACAATTTGGAGTAGATATTTGATCCCTCAAAACCGTCTAATCTCGAATTAGGCTGCACCTTTCAATCAAATCAAGTCATTCTTCTTGATCTTTGTCCTGTCATGATAAACTTTGATTGACTAAAGTCATTCCTTCTGGGATTTTCTCAATTGACCTCTCTAATTTTGATTGTCTCGTTCATCATTGTCTTATGGTGCCCCTGAGGGTTTTCACCAATAAGATTTTTTTTATTATTATTATTTTTTTTTTGATTTTTTTTTTATATATATCTTGTGGTGCCTCCATGGGTTTTCACCTACAAGATATATATATATATATATATTTTTTTTTTGAATCTATATATACATATGTATACAACACACAAGGCTTGACATTCTCAAAGATTGATCAGAAGGTCTTTAATGGACAAAGGGAAAAGGATTTTTAGGGTAGATTACAACTTGAGAGCCATATAAAAGTGACAATAGGATATATATCTCTTTTTTTTTTTTACTAAGATTTTTTTTTTCTTTTGTCGAACCGAACCCCAAGATAGGGCTGCCTACGTATCCATTTAGGAATCAGGTCGAACGTAGTTCAATGGTGATGCATTATCTTCTTCTTTTTTTTTCCGGCTCCAAAGAGGGTAATCAAAGAAAGATAAATAAGGCTCGAAGGGCTGACAAGGGATTAATGACATTTAGTTAAGTAGAATGATGGCCTTTCGTCATTTCAACTTGAGAATGTTAAGCACAAGTGTGTCAAATATAATATCTTTTGACTGAATCGGCATTGATAGCTTTTTCTGTCATTTTTCCGTCCATATCCGCAAGTTGCAAAGCTCCATTTGATAATACTTGTTTAACTATGTATGGGCCTTGCCAGTTTGGAGCAAACTTTCCTTTTGCCTCTTCTTGGTGTGGAAGGATGCATTTTACAACAAGTTGGCCGACCTCGAATTTTCTAGGACGTACCTTCTTATTGTAAGCTCGTGCCATCCTCTGTTGGTATAATTGACCAAAGCAAACTGCCGTCAACCTTTTTTCATCTATTAATGATAGTTGTTCTAGTCTAGACTTGACCCACTCCGTATCGTCAATTTCGGCTTCACTAATGATTCGAAGCGAGGGAATTTCGACTTCTGCGGGTATCACAGCTTCAGTCCCATAGACTAGTAAATAAGGAGTTGCGCCAGTCGATGTACGGATAGTTGTACGATATCCTAAAAGAGCAAACGGTAATTTCTCATGCCACTGTCGAGATCCTTGGACCATTTTCCTAAGAATCTTCTTAATATTCTTGTTTGTTGCTTCAACGGCTCCATTTGCTTTAGGACGGTAAGGGGTAGAATGGTGATGCACGATCTTGAATTGCTCACAAACCTCCTTCATTAGATGACTATTGAGATTGGTTGCATTGTCTGTGATAATGGACTTTGGTATACCAAAACGACATATGATGTTCGAGTGAACAAAATCCACTACTATTTTCTTCGTGACTGATTTGAAAGTAGCAGCTTCTACCCATTTAGTGAAATAGTCAATAGCGACCAGTATGAATCGATGCCCATTAGAAGCTTTTGGTTCTATTGGACCGATTACATCCATGCCCCAAGCGACGAATGGCTAAGGAGCAGACATCGGATGCAGCTCTGAAGGTGGCGAGTGAATCAAATCACCATGAATTTGACACTGATGACACTTGCGAACAAAGCGAAAGCAATCTCTCTCCATAGTTAACCAATAATATCCTGCCCGCATAATCTTCTTTGCTAAAACATAGCCATTCATATGCGAACCACATACCCCCGAATGTACCTCATTCATGATTCTTTCAGCTTCCTGAATATTAACACACCTCAACAAGTTCAAGTCTGGAGTTCGTTTGTACAGAATCTCCCCACTTAAGAAGAACCCATTAGCAAGTCGCCTAATAGTCCTTTTTTGATCTGCACTGGCGTGTGTTGGATATTCTTTTGACTTTAGGAAGCATTTGATATCATAGTACCAGGGTTCATTATCTGGTTCTGCATCAATTATATTGCAATAACCATGTTGATCTCGTATCTGTATCTCTAATGGGTCGAGATGCGTATTTCCTGGGTATGGGAGCATGGAAGCTAGGGTAGCCAGGGCATCAGCCAGCTCATTATGGGATCTGGGAATATGTCTAAACTCGATAGACTTGAATCTCTTGCTAAGGTCCTCTAAGAACTGTTTGTATGGAATGAGCTTCATATCTCTCGTTTCCCATTCACCTTGAATTTGTCGAACGAGTAATTCAGAATCTCCCAACACCACTAGCTTGTGTACACCCAGATTTATTGCCATATTTATCCCCATGATGCAAGCTTCATATTCTGTTGTGTTATTAGTACAAAAGAAACGGAGTCGTGCTGTGGTGGTATGATGATGCCCGGTCGGTGAGACAAGAACCGCCCCAATTCCTACTCCTTTGACATTGACTGCCCCGTCAAAATATAATTTCCATGCATACATGTCATCTTGAACTTCTTCCTCAATTGAATTTATCTCTTCATCAGGAAAGTAAGTTCGCAAAGGCTCATACTCATTGTCAACTGGGTTCTCAGCCAAATGATCGGCCAATGCTTGCGCTTTCATAGCGGTACGAGTAACATACACAATGTCGAATTCTGTAAGTAAAATCTGCCTCTTCGCCAATCTGCCTGTGGGCATAGGTTTTTGAAAAATATACTTTAAGGGATCCATTCGAGATATGAGGTAGGTTGTGTAGGACGAAAGATAGTGCTTCAACTTCTGAGCAATCCAAGTTAGGGCGCAACACGTCTTTTCTAGAAGAGTATATTTTACCTCGTAACTTGTGAACTTTTTGTTCAAATAATAGATTGCTTGTTCCTTCTTGCCTGTGATATCATGCTGTCCTAAAACACCACCAAAAGAATTGTCCATCACTGACAGATATAGGAATAAAGGCCTACCAGGTTCCGGTGGGACCAGTATTGGAGGATTTGCCAAATATTCTTTAATCTTATCAAATGATTCTTGACATTCGTCTGTCCATTGGATAGCAGCATCCTTCTTTAGCAACTTAAATATCGGTTCACATGTAGTGCTGAGCTGAGCGATGAATCTGCTTATATAATTCAGCCTTCCTAGAAAACTCATGACCTCAGTTTTATTCTTCGGAGGCGGCAATTCTCGAATGGATTTTACCTTGGAGGGGTCCAATTCAATGCCTCTGCGGCTAATTATGAAACCCAAAATTTTTCCGGATGGAACTCCAAATGCACACTTGGCTGGATTGAGCTTAAGATTATACTTTCGCAACCTTCCAAAGAATTTCCTCAAGTCATCTACGTGATCGACTCGTGTCTTGGACTTGATAATGACATCATCAACGTATACTTCTACTTCCTTGTGCATCATGTCATGGAAAATAGTAGTCATAGCTCTCATGTACGTAGCTCCCGCATTCTTTAAACCAAACGGCATGACCCTGTAGCAGTCTTATCTGCATTTGTTTCATCCATCAAGATCTGGTGATATCCGGCGTAACAATCCACGAAAGATTGAATCTCATGTTTAGCACAATTATCAACGAGGATATGAATATTGGGCAACGGAAAGTTATCTTTAGGGCTTGCTTTGTTCAAATCCCTATAATCAACACAGACTCTGATTTTTCCATCTTTCTTTGGTACGGGCACAACATTAGCTAACCATGTGGTGTACTGAGTGACCCTGATCACGTTCGCATTCAATTGCTTCATGATTTCCTCTTTAATTCTATCGCTCACGTCAGTTTTAAACTTTCTTTGCTTTTGCTGGACCGGTGAAAAATCAGGGTATGTAGGCAGTTTGTGGACTACCAAATCTGTGCTTAGACCCGGCGTATCATCATAAGACCAAGCAAAAACATCCTTATACTCGATCAAAATCTGAACGATATCATTTCTGATATTCAGATCCGCATGAATGCTTATTTTTATTTCTCTAACCTCCTCACCAGTTCCCAAATTTATTATCTCGGTGTCATTTAAGTTGGGTTTGGGCTTATCCTCAAATTGATCCAATCCTTTTTTGACTTCCTTATCAGCTTCACCTTCATCGTATCCATCTACCGTTTGGTTTGCTGATTCGAGATTAGACAACTTTTTAGGATCTAAATGTGAACTCCACGTACATGCCATGTTATCGGAGCCAGTATTAACATAACTGAAATAAGATAAAAATAATAAAAATTAAAAGAGGGAAGAAAAGATAAATTTACTAGAAAACTTGAATTTCATTTAGTTGAATCGAAAAGGATGGGAGGGTTAACATGAAAATAACTAAACTATGTGGACTACCACCCTGAGAATAGTCCAAAATACAAAAGAAAGAAAGACGAAACAACAAAATAAACTACCAAGACTCCTTCCTTGTGGGGAGAGGAGTGGTTTCCCAGTTAGTGAGCTTGATATTTGGCCCGACGAACTGCACATCTGCATGGCTAGGGCCTTCACCCATCTGAACCATGTTTATTTCATAAAATATTTCCTTGAGACCTTGACATATTTCATCCACATCCTTGTTAGCATATGGGTATTGATTTTCTTCCTTTTGAGATTTCGTGAAAGATTGGCTAATGTGTGGAACCGGACTTGTCAATTTCCAAGCCTTCTTCTGCTGCTCTTTTGCCCATTTTCTATCTGCTGAGGTAGGATTAAAGCCTAAGCCAAAGGAGTTGTGGCTACCACATGGATCTACAGGGTTTATAATTCCTTGCAGCGAAACCCCTAATCCTTTTCCCGGTTTATAACCATTTTGTAGCATTTGGCTAGCCACCATGATTGAAGTAGAAGAGAGTTGAGGCCCTGGAATTGGCGTGCCTTCCACTACTTGATCAGCTTTCACAATTTCAAAGGCTTGATAAATGGAAGATTCACAACCCCCTTTTGTTTCGATACAGGGTACAGAAGGATCTCAATGTATGGGAAGGTCATGCTCTCCATGTACAATGATTTCCTGATTGTCGTGTTCAAACTTAACTACTTGATGCAAAGTAGAAGGTATGGCTCTGGCCCTGTGGATCCATGGTCTTCCTAAAAGTAGGTTGTAGGAAGTATCCATGTCTATTACTTGAAAGGTGATTGTAAACTCAACTGGTCCGATAACCAAAGCAAGATCTATCTCACCAATTGTGTCTCGTTTTGCACCATCAAAAGCCCGGACACATACATCATTAGCCCGAATCCTATCTGGGCTGATTTTTAATTTTTGCAGAGTAGAGAGAGGACAGATATCTACTCCTGAACCTCCATCGATCATTACCCCTTTTATGTAATGTCCTTCGCATTTGATAGTCAGATGCAAAGCCTTGTTATGACCAGAACCTTCTGTGGGTAATTCATCATCAGTAAAAGTGATTCTATTTGCTTCAAATATTCTACGAACCATCCTTTCTATTTGACATACCGTAGTTTCCTTCGGGACGTATGCTTCGTTCAACAACTTAATCAATGCCTGATAATGCTCTTTAGAATGTAGCAGCAGGGACAATAACGAGATTTGAGCTGGGGTTTTTCTCAACTGATCGACAATGGAATAGTCTTGGGTTTTCATTTTCTTCAGAAATTCCTCAGCCTCTTCGTTTGTGACAGGTTTTTTCATTGGCCCTTGACTATCTTTAAATTGTTTTGGTCTCCTTAATTCTTCTGGAACATAGCATCTTCCTGATCGAGTCAAACCCCCCGTTTCGTTTGTTTCTTCCATGACCTCTTTTCCTTTGTACATCACTGTGGTTTTGTTGTAGTTCCATGGGATGGTTTTCAAGCTTATTACTGGGAGCTGTGCTGCGTGTCTTATGACAATTGGCTCTGTCATCTCTCTCGTGTTGTTGCACTGTTGGTCGAACCCTGCGGGACCACTCGAAATATATAGTTTTGGCCCATCTTGTGCTATTCCCTTTATCTTTGCAGGAACATACAATACCATCTTTTCTGAATCTCGGGGTCTTATAATGGAACTCGCTCCTTTCACGATCAGTGGTTCTCTTTGCATACACTTCAGTGCTTCACCCGGGTTCTCCTTCAAGGCGCATATTTCCATCACTGCTTGGCTTGTTGGCCTGTAGTCTCTATCATTAAAAATCATCCCTACGACGTGCGTGTTACTGTGATTAGGAAGTGGATTGTCGGTGGCATTTGGTGCTTCTTCTTTTTGTATTACGATTGCCTTGCTTTCGATTAACTTTTCAATGGCTCTCTTTAGACTCCAACAATTTTTGGTACTGTGGCCTTGGATGTTGGAATGGTACTTACACCTTACATTAGGATCAAACCAACTTGCATTCGGATCCACTTTGAAAGGTAAAACAGGTTCAATCCATCCTAATTTGACCAATCTCCGCAACAGGCTCGTATATGATTCTCCAATTGGGGTGAAGTTTTCCTTTGGCCTCTGTTCTCTTGTATAGTCTGCCGGAACATACGGATTACGAGGGGCTTGTAAATTTTGCTGCCGCGGACGAAAACCTTGTGGCGCAGGTGCCCGCCATTGTGGACGCTGAGGAGGTCGGGCATACGCTTGAGCATTTAGAACAGTAGGTTGAGGTGTATAATAATGTTGAGAAGGGCTGGGTTGTCCCTGTTGGACCTGAACGTAAGGGGAGTTCCGTCCCCTTTGGGCATTGCCTGGTACTGATGCCATCATGGATCCTTCCTCCTTCTTTTTTCGATTTCCGAAACCACCTGATCCACTTTGAATGGCTTGTGTATTGGCCCTGAAGGCAGTTTGGCTCATGATCTTTCCTGATTTGATGCCATTCTCCACCATTTCCCCAATTTTTATTGCTTCGGCGAAAGGTTTACCAACCTCAGCTAGTAAATGATGAAAATAATCGGACTCTTGAGTTTGGAGAAAAACGTCAATCAATTCCTGGTCCTTCAACGGCGGCTTGACTCTAGATGCCTGTTCTCTCCATTTTATGGCAAACTCTCGAAAACTTTCAGATGGTTTTTTCTTCATATTAGCGAGAGAAGTGCGGTCAAGGATAATATCGAGATTGTATTGAAATTGTTGTACAAAATCTTGGGCCATATCATCCCAAACGTGCCAATGGGAGATGTCTTGATCGATAAACTATTCGGAGGCTATTCCCGTCAGACTTTCTCCGAAATAGGCCATAAGCAGCTCCTCTTTCCCTCCTGCTCCTCTGAGTTGATTGCAATACCTTTTTAAGTGGGCCACTGGGTCATCATGACCACTATATTTGTCAAATTTTGGGGTCTTGAACCCTATTGGCAAATGAACATTAGGGAACATACACAGGTCTTTGAAAGAGATGTTTTTGTGTCCTCCCAATCCTTGTATGTTTCTCATACTCTGCTCCAGACTCCTCACTTTTCTAGCTATCTCTTCTCGTTCTTCATTCATAACGGCCTTCTCGATCACGATATGAGACTCAGGCTGATGAGCGGGCTGATATGAATTTACGGGTTTAAATGCCAATTCAGGAGGATAGACTTGATCATGATTTAGCTCGTTGATAGGCTTCTGTATCATTGATGGAGGATTTATATTAGTTGTCACGGCTGAAATAAAAAGTGGGTTGTTCGTGAATGATGGATTTGGAGGACGCATGGTGGATGTGCCAGCAGCGCTAGACACGTTAGCGTATGGACCAAATCCAGGCGGATAAAGTGGATCGTCGACTTGGGCTTGAGTAGAACTGGGATGGTTTGCATCTGAAAATATAGGAATCGAGGACGGCGGGGCTTGTCCATTCGCCCAGGCCTGATACATTTCCGCAATTTGTTGCTTCAATAACCTATTCTCCTCCAAAGATGCGAACTCTTGTGGAACTAACTGATCTCGACCTTTTTCATTGTCAGATTCTGTTCCATCTTTCCGAGTCATCTTCCTTTTTCCTTTATACCTTGTGTTGTACGGGTGAGAGGCCAGCTTAACCACAACCAACCACCTTATTCTCTCTTTCTCTTTGAAACAGAAACAAATATGTTAGGATTCAGAGCTTTTAAAAATATTGATATGTTCATAACTAACTCAAATATCATGCACCTAAGTAATTTTCTTCCTGTAATGGACTTAGGAAAAACCCTCTTGTTTCATCCCGGCTTTGGTGAATTAATTTTTTTCATTATTTAATGCCAACCTCTTAAAATTGTTACTTGAAACTTGAAATCTTGAAAAATATTTGATCTCACCCGTCGAGGGTTGCCTACGTATCATGTTTTACATGAATTAGATCATCACGTAGTTCATGGTTATGGTAAATATATGTATATATTTAGAAATAAAGAGAGAATAAAAACTTGAACAAATGCGAAATTTCCATACATTTTCAACTGTTCTTAAAACAAAGCTTTAATGAAAGGAAACTAAAATTATCTAAAACTAGAACAGACTCAGAATACTGGAGAAATAATAAAAGAACCTAACTCTAAGAAAACAAGGACTTTAACAATTATCATCAAGATGCCTTCCAAAGATGTCTTGCAACTTAATCCTCTCTCAAACTTGAGTAGATCCTGGATAATGCTTTTGGCAGATGTGGAGCGAGAGCACGCGCCTGACGTCCCAGATTTTCATCGCCTTGGTGAAGATACTTAGCATAAACATTAATCAAGGTTTCACTGAGCTGAAGTACCTCTCCCCTGGCCTCGATCATACTCTCATGGCAGTTTTGCACCCAATGTTGCGTGGTGCGGATGGTATGCTTTAGTTCCCCTTCTCGTTCATGAAGGTCATCGATCTGATAGTGAAGCGCCTGTCTTTCAGTCATCCACTGGTTTTTCTCAATTTCAACTTCTTTCTGAAAAGCCGTGAAGCGTCTCGCTATTTCTCTTTCCCGTTCCATGGAAGCTTTTAGCTGAGCTCGAAGCTTCGACTGTGTACTTGTCAGCAAGGCCTTCTCCTTCTCAAAATCGCTCGATTGCTGCTCCATAGCACCGGAGACAATATCCGGGTCTTCTTGTAGGGTATTCATGGCAACACGGTTCTCCCTCTCAATCTCCTTACGAACCGACCTAATTCTGGCCTCAAATTTTGCCTCATGGTGAACCAATTCTTCTCTAGCCCTTTCCAAATCATTATTTAAGATGTGCAGAGTAGACTGATATTTCTCTTCTACCTCTCGTCGAGCCTGCTTAATTCTGACTTCGATCTCCGCTTCTCGATCCATTGGCTCTCTGGCTGACCTTTCTGGCATAGCTTTAGGAGGAGGCTGGTCATGAAACCATGGTGAATACCAATAGTCTACCTCGCCTTTGTCGCGGTCTTCCACCATGTGATCGAAGACTGAAAGTACACATCCTCCCCAGATCTTAAGTATCTCAGTCTTCCTTAGAGGGATGTCAGGGAGGAATTCGTACATAAACTCTTTCATATCCTCGACTGGCGGTATATGCTGACGTCGACCGAATTGTCTCATGACTCTTAGTGGCACGTAGGGCTGAACACCTCGGAGACCCATTAAGACGATGAAGGGTCGAAAAGTAGACATATATATCACCTCTTTTGAGGGGAACCAATGATAATTCCACACTATCTTGTCCGCCGTCAACCCCTCCAAGTACTCCCTCCAAGCTCTTATTCCTTCGGGAAAGTTTTGGTCCTCCATCCTCTTCTCATGGCCCTTGATATAACCATTCCACTCGACTCGAAAATCCACAACAAATGGATGGTAACGAATATGCTCGATCATCCATAGCTGCAATAGAATGTTACATCCTTCAAAATAGTCTGCCCCATTTTTGCACATCGTCAAGGCCCGATAAATGTCTTCTAAAATCATGGGCACGAGAGTGACCTTAGGATTCTTCTCAAAAGCGGTAATAAACGCAGCCAGATTGGTGCTGATTTTTCCACCTCTCTTTGGAAATACCATGATTCCCAAAAAAGCCACTATGAATGCTTCAGAACCGTGCTTTTTCCAGGTTTGGTAGCATCCCCCGTTGTTAAGTTCTGATTTAAACAGCTCGAATCCCCTTTCCTGACCATATCTTTCGTACAAAAATTCTAGACGAACCCATCCATTTTCTAGGCAGCCTCCTATGTTCTTCTGTTTTATGTGCAATAGCTCGAAAAATCTTTCGGGAGTGACATGCTTCGGTATCATGGGTTCTCCTCGGTGAAGTTTCTTTCCCTTTCCAATAAATGCTCCTATTTCCTCCAGTGTGGGAGTAAGCTCAAAGTCGGAGAATCGAAATACGTTGTTTGAAGGATCCCAAAACTGTACCAAGGATTCTATCACGTCTCTTCGGGGTTCAACATTCAACAGACTCCTTAAAAATCCCAAGTGTTTATATACTTCTCCCTGTCCGTAGTCAGTCATATTGTTATACCATATCCGCAATAGCTTTGGAACTTTATCTAATACCATGAAATGGGGTACTTCATCATCCCTCGGCCTCTTGTCACTCCTTCCGACTGAGTTCATATTGCCCTATAGGATAATGACGGAAAATAAGAATTCTATTTTAAATATCCTAAAAAATAATTTTCGAAAGAAGTTGACGGAACGATACGGAATAGGATTTCAGCATGAAAAATAGTAACTGACAAAACAGGAAGCATCCAAGTCTTCTAGAACATCCTAGAGTAGAGACAATAATTTGATGACGTTCGAACCAGACATATCAGAAATAATTAAATTATTAAAACAAAATAGTGGACCAAATTATTTAACAAGATTTTAATTGTGTTTGACAAAAATGGCTCTATGATATTCCTAAGAAAGGTTTTAAAACCAAAGAAAACGGACATAACGAGACCACGACGTTAAAACGACTTAATCTCTACAAAAAAAAAAGTTCTATGTAAAATCTTATATATTTTCTAAAATAAATTCTTAAAATTTTTTATTTAACCCCTTTTTTCAGATCAATTAATTCACCTAAAAGCCGATCAACATTCGATATGGTGTTTCCTATAATGCAACAAGTAGCACATAAAATGTACATGATGGTCTCAAAAGGTGACACCTGACCTAGACGGACACGACCCCAGGGTCGAGCCCCACTAAGTCAAAAATACACGTGATACAAATAGAACGTAGTGTATTATGGATAGCCATGCCTAAGTTCCAGTTATGTTAGGTTTAAGCTGGTGGAGTTAGGTATCTAGACTGTCAATGAAACGAGCGGACAACTCGAGTCGGCAAGGGACAGTTTTACCGGTAGCAGGGCTTTCCGGCCTCACTGTTGGTCCCTTTCCGTCCTAAATCATGGGTGACTACAGAATCCTTCCCAGGAGCGTTGCCGCATCTCTGGTATGTCAAGCTCGGGAGCGTATACCGCATCTCCGAATATACAGTATCTCAGAAGACTCAGATGGGTGCGCGAGAGAAGACAGTTTATATTGCAATTCAAATAATATCAAAGCGATAAATATGTAGGCAAAGCACATTTAGGCCAACAATAAACAATATCAAAATTAAATAAAGCCAAACAAGTCAATATGAAAGCTCGAATTCTGGTTATGTCCCCAGCAGAGTCGCCATCTGTCACACCCCGGATTTTTCACCGCATCCGACCCCTCTAGGGAGTTGGTTTTAGAGAAAATGGGTTTTCCCAATTAAAGTGACGTTTTGAAAAGGGATTATTTTATTTACAGAGTCGCCACTTGGAATTGAGTTTGGGTGTTCCAAGTCACCTTATTGAATCCCTATTCAAAAGGAAATGACTCTTCAATTTTTATTTTTTTTTTGGTCTGCGAATTAGAAATCCAGATAAGGAATTCTGTTGACCGAGGGGAAGGTGTTAGGCACCCCTCGAGTCCCGTGGTTCTAGCACGGTCGCTTTAACGACTTACGTCTGGCTTAAATTAATTTTTTATTTTGAATTTATAATATTTGTTAACCTAACAGTTGTTTGCCTCCCGATTTTAATTTATTTTGAAATTATTTATTATATTGACGTGTGGCTTACCGATAGTAGTACTTTTCGGTCTCACCACAAATTTTGGCATATTTCTCGCGCCTTTGAGGCATCTATGAGTCGTCCCATATTTTCAAAATCTAAATAAGCACCTAATAGGTTTAAAATCTACCCAACCCAATCCAATCGTCTTCAAACGGTAAGTTAATTTATTATAACGAATGGTTGGTAGCAGGGCTTTCCAACTTCATCGTTAATTTTCACTTGTATATTAAACTATTTAAAACTCTTGTATTAAATTTGTGAAAAATTAAGTTTAGAAAAATATTTGTCAAGGTACATCACTGTATCCTTAACTTTTAGATGTCTCGCAAACGATTCGTAGGCCGCATTCTTAAATGAGATGAACATTTTAAAATGTGCCTAAAGTTCGTTTAACGTTAAAGATATTCGTTCGCCTCTTATAACTCGAGATAATTTTATCCTGTTTAACGAATTCAATGGTTTTCTTGTATCATAAATAAAGAAAATAAACTAGTAAAGAATGAATTTGGCAAAATGGGGAATTGAACAAATATAAAATAAAATTTCAGCATTAATCTGGATTAAAAAAATGATAGGAAAAATGATAAGAAAAATGAAAGTTAATCTTTTCTTAGAATTAATAAATTTCTTATACGTTCCTACGATAAAGGACTATATTAACAAGTCATTTTTAACTTCATTCATGCACACAAATTGATAAGTCACGTTGAATACTCCAAATTCAAATCCTAACATATTTATATTGCTATATACATATTTTATTAAATCTAATATAACTACAATTAACCCACTATTACACATTATGCAACTTGCATCTGTCCAATAAACAACAAACAAATAGGAGATAAAAGGGGACCGAGACGGCATATTCGATTAAAGGCATGGTGTACTTACTATATTTATCAATGATTAAATGATAAATTGAAGTAAAAGGTAAATCATGACTAAAGTGAAACTAATATAAAAGAATTCACACATAATCATTGAGATAAATATCACATGCGGACAAAAAATAAATTCTACTATCAAAGTCATTATCTAATAGTGCAACACGTAAACAACAATCACTGCTAAGGTTTATAACTAAACCGAGATCTACTCAAAATAAATATTATTATTCCAACTTCAAACACATATTATTTGGTCATGCAAACTTCGCATTTAATCAAGAACACCGACAACTAGACGTTTAAGCATGCGAAAAAAAATAAATAAATTATCACACGTTAGTTCAATTTTTGTCTACATTTAATGATACAAAAACCTTAACATACTTCATATTATAAAGTTGACGCTAAGCAAATACAAATTTAAAGCAATTTCCAAAATATCGAAATAAGATTTCATACAATCACAAAATTAAATTATATAAAGAAGATTGACTAAGTGTTATCTTTGACAACAAAATTTTATTTTTCATTTACATCATCTTAAACAACAATAAATGATTTAAATGTTACCTCTTGTGAAAATAATCCTCCACACAAAAAAAAAAGCCACGAACCGGAAATTTCGGATCAAACCAATAACTCTAAATCGTTGTCAATCCGTTTGCTATCTCTCTTTTTTTCGTTTTCTCTTTTGTTTCTTGCTTTTCCGTGTGTTTTTCTGATTTTTTTTTTTTATGCTTTTGCGGGTTTTTTTTCTTTGCTTTTGTCCGTGTCTTTTTCTTTTTTTTTTTTTGGTTTTGTCCGTGTGTTATATATATATGTATAGTAGTGGGTGTGTGTGTCGTGTGTTATGGGGGAGGTAATGGGAGAGGTTGAGTAGGAGTGGGATTGTGGGGTGGTTTGGGTAGTTTAGGATTTTTTTTTTTATTTTTTTTTTATTTTTTTTTATTTTTTTTTTATATATATATATATTGGAAGAAATAAAAATACTAAAAAAAAATGAGTTAATTAGCTAGTCTTAGGAATATGATTAAGAAAAATTAATATCACATTTTTTTTAATTTATTTTTTTATTAAAGAAAACAAATATAATTTAGAATTTTTTTTTTAAATAAGTAAACAAATAAATAAACGATAAAATAAAAACTTATTTAAAAATGTGACTCTATTTTTTGTAGTTTTCAAAATTTTTAACGAACCTCAAAAATAAGATAAATTTAAAATGCCTAAAAATAAAAATAAAAATAAAATAAAATAAAAATTAATTGAATATTAAAATGGTACAAAAATATTAGGTTTGGGTCAAAAATTAGGTGTTTACATCTCTCAGTGTATTTCTGTGTAGGGGTTTTGAAGAAGAAGGTTTTGTGTTTTAGTGAGGGTAAAAAAAATGGAATATACTGGTTTCTCTCTTTGTGTCTGTGGCGAAGAAGAAAACCAAAAGATGGAGAGCTCCTTCCTTTTCCTCTTGTTTCCCTCTGTTCCTTTCACTGTGTATATATTCTTAAGAGTGTGAGAGTGACGATTCATAATTGATGAGTGCAAATCCTAAGGTTCCTATGAGTGGGTGTAACGGATGAGAGTATGGGTGTGTCGATGAAGATCAGTGGAGAAGAATGATTGGTGTGTAGAAGAGAAGAGAGCTCGTGTATTGCTCCCTTTTGTGAATGAGGAGGAAGACCCCTCTTCTGTGTTGTGTCTATTGTATATATGGAATCCAGTGAGGTGTGTGCTAAACAATGAATATTGTTATTTCTGTGAGTGGGTTCCACAGGTAGGGTATGGGGGCATGGGGTAGTGATGTGTTGTCCAAAATTGATTGGAGGGGTGGTTAATTTTGTTACAAAAGAATAATTGGGGATTAGGTTTGTTAGTGGGTTTGTTATTTTTGTATTTTTATGGGATATAATCATACGGGTGAGGGCACGTCGTAAGATAGGGATAAAAATGTGTAACTTGGGTCTTCGGGAGGGACAAAATTAGGTGTCTACAACATCATTAGCCCCACCCTTCAAAATTATTTTTCTTATGATGGTTGTTGCTCCAAACAATTCCATTTTTATTCCATCAACGACCTTAGGGTCCGATAAAGTTTGCACAGACCGTAAAGTAAGAAAAAATGGCATCTTCAACTCTTGATTGGTCGGAACAAGCCACAGATGGACAATCCAAAATAAATCGGTACATATATTAAGAATGATGATGAAATCATTTAATCATTAATTAAAACAAAAACTTGATTAGAATTGGAATTACTGCTTCCTTGGTGGAATTGAAAAGATCAAGAAATTTTGCAGTTTTATCAGTTTTGGCCGACAACCATCTCAGAATTCTTGGACAGGAAACTTCTTCCTGATGGTTCACTTGTTGTCTCAAATAAGAAATGGCTTCAAATTCCCAAGCCTATAACATAACGCCAATAAATCAAAGGCATTATTGAATAAAAAAATAATGAATCATATCATGATAAAAGAAATATTTACCATGAAGGCCCATGGAAAACCATATAAGTTGACTATTTTTGGCGTTAACGGAGTCAATAAAGATTCGACAGTCATTTTGAAGCTTTCATAACCCCAAGGATAGCTGTTAAATGTCTCAAGATCCTCTGAGAGATTTATTAAACCGAGGATTATGTTGTTGTTAACGTCTCTCGCCCAAAGAACATTATGTACAAACCAAACCAAGCACAATGATTGCTTGTGCTTTTTTGAAATTCCTTTACCTTTCAACGCTTCAATAAGATTTTTGTTTTTGAAGCTTGGACCAACAATGTACACTAGGTCATCACGATCACTCGACTTACCTTTCCTTTTTTGGGTGTGTGGGGTGCTTTTTTAGGGTCAGAGTAGGTATAACTTGAGAAGGAGAAGGAGGATAACATTTTAGTCCGGTAACTATGGCAAACTCCTCCAAACCAAAACAAACAGGCATGCCACAGTAATTTATCCACACCTCATCCATCTTATCTTTGTTTTTATACATAAACCTGTGCTTAAGAAGATCATACACCATTTTCATCTGGAAACGAGCATTGTTGTCCTCCTATAAATCAAGATATTTTCCAAAGCAGCTTTTCCTGAAATAAGAATCCAATTTTTGTTCTCGAAGTATTTTTCTGAAGGCGTCGAAAGATTTTTCAAGACTGACTTAACCACGAGATCACCCGTTAAATCTGTGGCACCATCGCACTGCATTCTCACAGGGTAACGATCAATGCTGCAGGTTCTGAACAACTCTTAGATGAAAGAGCTATTAGAATTTAGATCATCTCTTTTGAAAGATTCCTCCTCCCCATGTTCATTATCTTCTGCTCCTGATTGAGATAATGTTTGTAAAGCAAGCTCATAGAGTGGTGGATGTAGCTGAGCTGCTGCACTTGTTCCTTTACTTGGATTTGATTCGATTTATTTTATTTTGGGAGCCATGTTTTCTTAAATTAACAGGAACATAACATAGATTATAATTGATTAATGCATAACAGTAATATAACAGTTTCAACAGATAATTAATCTATTGCACCAGGTATGTTACCTGTTGGAACATATAATCGACCTTTTGCAACGGATGAGTAATACGTGGGAACCATAAAAACAACACTATCTGTTGCATCTGATATTTTATCTGATGCGACATATAATCGACCCGTTGCAACGAATGAGTAATCCGTTGGAAACAATAAAAATAGATCACTAATTTGTTGCACCAGGTATTTTATCTGTTGCAACATAGAACTGACCTGTTACAACAGATGAGTAAACCGTTGGAAAGAATTAAAACGGATCACTAATTTGTTGCACCAGGTATGTTATCTGTTACAACAGATAACCGACCTGTATGAGTAAATCATTGGAAAGAATAAAAAAAGTCCTAATCTGTTGTAAAATGAAGAGTAAACCGTTGGAAAGAATTAAAATAGATCACTAATCAGTTATCTATTGGATCAATATTGTTTAGATTTCTTCCAAACAGAAGAGTCGTCTGTTGCAACGGATGAATGATATGTCAGATTATTCACCTGTTGCATCAGATTTTCATAGTTACATCAGATTTTTAATCTGTTGCATCAGATTTTAAAATGAAGAGTAAACCATTGGAAAGAATAAAAATAGATCACTAATCAATTATCTGTTGGATCAATATTGTTTAGATTTCTTCCAAACAGAGGAGTCGTCTGTCGCAATAGATGAATGATCTGTTAGATTGTTCACCTGTTGTATCAGATTATCATAGTTGCATCAGATTTTTAATCTGTTGCATCAGATTTTCATCTGTTGCATCATATGTTTCATCTATTACATCAGATGTTTCAACTGTTGCAATACCATTTCTACCAAGACAAACAACAAATTAACCCAGCAACATCAACATATCACACACACATACACATTAAGAATATCAACTGTGACCAAAAATCACCAACAAATTTGAATCAACAGTACGACAATGAGAAGAAGAAATGCAGAAGAGTAGTTGGCTCAAGTTCCTCTATTTCTTCATAATTTTTTACCTGTGAAAAAAGGAAATGGAAGGATGAAGAACTCGAAGTTGTTGTCGCTGGAGAAGTATTCACGTCGATTGACGATCGACGGTTGAAATTCGAAAAGAAACTCACCCGACTATTTGTCGCTGGAGGTTGAAGGGAGAAATTTTGCGGAACTGTTGGTTGAGAGAAGCTGGAGAGGGAGAGTGGTTGATTAGGATTGAAGAGGGGTGTGGGTTGGGTTGATTTGTATTTTTTAAAAGATTATAAAGTTTTAAAAATATTAATCAAGTCCACAATTAACTTGATCAAGTTTCCTAATGATGTTTGACCCTATCTGTTGGTCAATGTCACTAATCCTTCATTCAAGACTTAAAAGACATCTTTCCTTCAATTTTCTCTAGTTTATTTTCATTATTTTGAACTAGAGAGAGTATATCATTTCAATTTACTTATCTAATTTATGAAATATTTGCACTGTCCCAATTTGAGATGACACAACTATTCAGAAAATAATAATTGGTAATGTAACTTTACCATTTTGCCCCTATTAATTGTGTCAGGTTGTTAGTTCCAATATTGATAGAGTTATTATATGGCTGACACCAAAGCACTTTTTGCATGAATAATTAAAATTATAGGATTACCAAAGTTTTTGCTACATTTTATGTTACCATTCTCCAAAAAAAAAAAAAAGTCATTGCAATATTTTTCAAGATTTGATAATTCAATGCTAGTAACAAGGAGTAATCAATTACTAAGGGTATAATGGAAAAAAAATTGTCTTGTCTTGATTAATGAAAAAAGATAAGTAAAATGAGAAATTAAATTAGAAAATTAGGGATGAGTAATTTGGGACGGGGAGGTATATTAATTAAGAGATATTTGTCATTTTCTTTCAATATCATTCCTAGCATTAAATTACTGCATAAAAGTTTTAAATTTACAAAGCATAATTAATAAAGGGGGAAAGAATATAGGTGCACTATAAAAGGTGGTTAGAAAAGATTTGAGTTATACGAAAAGTTAGATACCTATCTTTGAGATTAATAAACCAAAGTCCCAATATCAGTGGTTGAAGTTTTTTTTTTTTTTTCGGGTTTACCATCCGGTGTTTGGTGTTTGTATTGGAGCCTCAACTAATTCGAATCGTGCATTGCAGGACTCATTAAGGTGGCAGTGCTCCCAACAGAGTTCTCCATACCCATGGTCAAACCCTAGACCTCTGGTTAAGGGTGGAGCAGCCCCATCTACTTAGAGGCGAAGCCAGCCCTCTTTAGGGGGTTCGTCCGAACCCTCTTCGATGAAAAAATATTCTATTTAAACATGATTAAAATTATTTTTTATGGGATTATAGTAGGTGTTGAACCCCTTCAATTTAGTTTCCTTTGAATATTAAACCCCATAAACTTGAAATCCTGACTCCGCCGCGGCATCCCTTGCAAGATGAAACACCTTTGTTACTCTCTCCTCACTCTATATATATACATAACTTCATCCCTCCTCAAATGAAAAACTACATTATTTCATATATAGGGCAAGAAATTGGTATACTATTATAATTGAGTGTTGATATATAATATGAATTTGATAAAGGTTGGCCCTGCAGGCAGGCCATATGGAAGTGTTTGGGAAGAAAAGGAAAAAGGTGAATTAGCAAAGATTTTTGTGTTCTATGATGATACCAAAATTTATTCACTTCAATTTCTCTTCATTCAGAATGATAACTTTGTTTTGTCTGACATACATGGTTCACCTCTACAAAGAATGTTCACTTCTGTAAGTTTAATCTTGTTTGTTCAATTTCTTAGGAGAAAGGACAAAAACAACACTTCAAATTAAACTATTTCTATGAAAATAACTGAAATTTAAATTCTACTTTCTAGCCTTTTCAATTTAGTGACTTGTTCTATACCGTTTCTACACACCTTCTGTACAGTTTCTATACATATCTTATACATATAAATATTCTATACGAAAATTATACAGTTTTGATACACAATTTATACAATAATTGTATTTTTTTTTTTACACGTTTTATACAACAATTATTTAATTTTCATATACATATTTGATAGAACTATACAATTTCTATACATATATCTTATATAGATACATATTTTATTTAACAATTATATCATTTTTATATAATTTAATTATTATTTCTAAACAATAAAAAAAGCAGAATATTTGATCGGTTAAAAACTTTATAGCAAAAAAAATTGAAATATTTTTAAAAGTGTCGACTTGCCCAAGTTGAATACTGTATCAGTATTGTATATGGACTGTATATGAACTGCATAGGCCAAAATAACCCAAATTAGTAAAAGGCTATAAAGCGGAAATAGTATATCCGACTGGCCTCTTTTTGGAAAGTTTTCAAACTTGGGCTATTTGTTTTAAAAAGTGTTATAGAGTGTCCTTTTTCTTTATTTATTTTAACCAACATTGCACTAATTAAGTTTTGAATTGTGATTGAGATAATGCTTTATTCGTCCTGGAACTATATCCACAACGGCTGAGACACATCTCTATTTAACGGGGGTCTTATTACCCCTGAACTAATTTAAAGTGTAATTTTGACACCCTTAGTGCCTACGTGGCACAATACACTGAAGGGTTGCCACGTAGGCACTAAGGGTGTCAAAATTACACTTTTAATTAGTTGAGAAATGATAGGACCCCCCAATTAATTAAGTTGAGGTGTGTCTCAGCTATTTTGGGTATAGTTGAAATGATAAAATAGGATATTTTCTCATTGATTGTGATTTATGAATTAGGTTGTGTTGGATTATACATCAGAATTTCTTACTCTTGTAAGTGGGACATGTGATGATGAATCATTTGGTTTGACATCAATAACATTTGGTACTAATAAAGGTACCTATGGACCATATGGGAGCAAAAAAAACTCACCATATGAAAAAGAGATCAAATTGGAAATTGGAAAGGATCGTTCTTTTGGTGGATTTCATGGCACTAAAACTGATAATTGCATTGAGAGTATTGGGGTTTATTTGAAGACTGTCACATCTTCCATGATCACACCTAGACGTTCTCAATCAGTTGGTTATACTGCTTGGTAAAAGGGATGGAAATTATATATATATGTTGTTGCTATTATGATTAAGTACTTCCAAATTTGGACTAGTAAGTACTAGTGTGCTTGTACTTCTATCATTTGGTGTTGAGCTTAATGTTATGTATAATTTATTGCAGTCATTTTAATTAATCCCTTAGTTATTGGTAGAATTTTAATTTCTCCTTACCCTCAAATCTATCATTTGAACAATTAAACACACGTGTCCTAAGTGGCGTCATACATGACATGTAGGATATAACGTAGGACGCATGTGTCTACTTATTTAATTTTATACAAATTTAAATATTTACTTATTCATAGAATTAGAAAGTTGGATTACATAGATATCTAAAAAAGTTGTAATATAGATATATATTACAAGTTGAGTTCAAGTAAAAAAGGAACATACATTTACAAAAAGAATCAAACTTCTTTACTTTCACTAAATAAAAAAGAGAAGTTGCATATATATATTGCCTGATATCCCTAAATACTATGATAATCAAAGTGGACTTTTTTAGTTTTTGAATTAAATGAGGTCACTTTTCCTTATTTTAAGCTCCATCGAAGCTTTGCTCAACTAGTACAGTATATTTAATTAACTCTTCTCCCTAAATAAGGTGGAAAAATAAATACTAATAAAATGAGAATATATAATATCTCAGTTATTATTATATTTTGCATAAGAAAAATATAAAACCTAAATCAACACTATAACGTACGATATATATATATATATATATATATATATATATATATATATATATATATAGTGCAAGGGTGAATAAAGCATTATCTCAATCACAATCACAACTAACTCTTTCTGTATAAATAAATATAGACAAGAGATTATTGTTATATTAGTAATTATTGATAAACAAGTATTAATAAGAATAATATTGATACGACCAAATTTGGGTCACTTCAATTTCTGTTTGTTGAGAATGGCAACTTTGTGTTTATCTGACATGCACACAAACAATGTTTACTTCGATCTGTAAGTTAAATCGTATTCTTTCAATTTTCTTTTTTTGATATATCGACATTGCACTAAGTTTTGAATTCTGGTTTGTGAATGTGTAAATGAATCATTTGGTTTGAGATCAATAACATTTGGTACCAATAAAGCCAAGGTAACTATGGACCATACATATGGGAGCAAGTGTTTTCCATCAGAGTTATTCAACTTTCAAATAGGAAATGATCCTTCTTTTGGTGGATTTCATTCATGCCACAAAATCCAATAATAATTGCATTGAGAGAATATATTGGGGTCTATTCTATTTGAACTTTGAAGGCTGTCACATACATCTTCCATGCATGATCATACCTAGACGTCCTTCTTAATTTGTTGCTCATACAGTAACTGTTATAAAGGAAGGAGATTAAGTCAATGTATGTTGTTAATTTCCATCCTGATGGGAGCTACATAGCTAACCAAGGTAGAGCAGGTGCCGGCGGAGTTGTTAGGAACAGAGATGGTCAAATGCAGATGGCGAACAATTCTTGACTAACAATTACTCAGAGACTCAAGCTGCACTGCATGGAATTATATGGTGTTGTCAACAAAATTTTCAGAAACTCGATTCATTATTCGTAGTAAACATGATCCTAGGAATTAAACTGCAGCATCCCATCGAGATCGACTTCAAGAAGCTATCTCACAAATCTTGAACAATATTCAAGCTCATAACATCATCGTTCAACATTGCTTATGAGAAGCCAACGAAGTTGCGGATCTGCGGTCTAAACATGATGCTACAACACTCACTGAGGAAATAATTTTCGATCTCCCAAGAGAAGTGATGGGTGCATTGAGAATGGATAGAATGCAAGTTCCAAGCTTTAGGATTAGAGCATAAAAACACTCAGCTTGGATCTTCCATCCACCTTGAACTGTAATGGAAGAGTCTAATATAGGCTTATATAGTCGGAAGACTCTTCCCTTTTTTCTTTTTTCTTTTTTCTTTTTTGTCACTAGCCTCTCGCACCATTGGTTTATAGTCATTAGTGTCTCTATGTACCTTGGGAGGTATTGGTATAATGTCCCCCTCCTTTGTATCTTTTGTTCATCTAGGGGCACGCCAAACCCCCCACCACCTCAGGA
Source organism: Capsicum baccatum var. pendulum (assembly GCA_030864225.1). Taxonomy (NCBI): domain Eukaryota; kingdom Viridiplantae; phylum Streptophyta; class Magnoliopsida; order Solanales; family Solanaceae; genus Capsicum; species Capsicum baccatum. The sequence continues at coordinate 4,510,793 of CM061561.1, read as the reverse complement.
GATGTATTCTGGTGGGTGGATGGAATTAATAAAAAAAAAAAAAAAATGTTGTTTCCATCCTAATGATTAAGTGGTAGTATCCAACAAGTTTGAATGAAGGTAGACCAATAAGATAAATTCCATATGTCTACTTCTATCATTTGGTGTTGTGATTAGTCTAACGTTATGTATAATTTATTGCAGTCATTTAATTAATCCCTTAGTTATTGGTAGAATTTTAATTCCTCCTTACCCTCAAATCTATCACTAATCACTCTTGAGGGAAGCTTTTGCATTTGAGGAAAAAAAAAACGACAATACTTGCAACTTATAAATTTTATAGTCAAACGCGGCATACAAATCATATTCTCTCCAATTTTGAATTTGCACGAGTAAACACTTGCACTACCATAAAAATTGAACAATTAAACACACGTGTCTTACGTGACGTTATACATGACATGTCATGTAGGATATCATCACGTAGAATACATGTGTCTGCTTGTTTAATTTTATACTAACTTTAATTATTACTTGTGCATACAAAGTTGAGTTGCATAGATGGAAGTTGAGTTCAAATAAAAAAGGAAGATACATTTTCAAAAAGGAATCAAACTTCTTTAGATTCACTAAATAAATTATAAAATACAAGTTGCATATACATATATATTTTTCCCTTGATATTCCGAAATACTATGATATAACTTTTAATCGAAGTCGACTTTTTTAGTTTTTTGAATTAAATGAGATCACGTTTCCTTATTTTAAGCTCCATCAAATCTTTCCTCAACTAGTACAGTATAATTAATTAACTCTTCACCCTAAATAAGGTGGAAAATAAATAATAAATTGAGAATATATAATACCATCTCAGTAATTATTATATTTTGCACAAGACAAATAAAAAACCTAAACCAACACTTACGTACGAGATATATATATATATATATATATATATATATACATTCTTCGTTATTATTCATAAACAAACAAGAATGAATAACAATGAAATTGATATGATAAAATTTGAGCCAGAAGCAGGAAAAAAGAAGGGAGGGACTGATTGGGATGAAAAGGGAAAAAGTGAAATAGCAAAAATTTTTGTTTACAGTGGTGTTGACTGCCCTTTTATGTGTTCATTGCAATTCCTGTTTGTTGATGATGATAGCCAATTTGTTTTATCTCAATTACATGGTGCAGATTCCAACTATCGTTTCACTACAAACTTAAATACAGTAAGTACTCTCTTCGTTTTCTTTTACTTATCACAATTTGTTTTTACCAGAGTTAATTTGACTTTACAATGATTCAATATTTTTTATTTATAATTTAGATATTTAAAAACTATATGAAAAGTACTAGGAGTTGAAAATTCAATGATGGTTTATGTTTTCATGAAAAAATATATACTATAATTTAATTTAGATGTGTCTTTTTTTATAATATTAATATGATGAAAAATATATCCTAAGTTAAATTTGATAATAGTTTATATTTTGATGATTGTTTGTACTAGAAGTAAGAACTTCTGATGGGCCATAGGCAGGAACGGAGCCACCTTTCAGTCGAACCCTATTCGGCAGCAAATTATACTATTTTTATATGATTAAAAATAGTATCTTTTATGTATATATAGTAAGATAGCAACTTTAACTTGAAACAAGGGTACTTAAGTCGACTCTACCCAACTTACGGTTTCAAGACTACCACATTAGCCCAATAAGGCTAAATATACAAATCATACTTCAAATGCAAAAACCATATTCCAAACATAGCATTATATCATATAAATGCTATAACTAATCTAAACTAAAGAGGGAAAGCAATACATAATTCTATGGAAAGTCCATGAATATTAGGCTATTAGCTATGATCATAGGGTTGTCTTGTAAGGCATGAGTAGATGTCGTGATCAGGGGCGGAGCTGCATACAAGGTAGGGGCCTTCGATAGAAAATTATACTATATGTACATGGTTAAAATTATTGTTTATGTATATATAGGAGATTGAACCCCCTACGATTGGTTTGTATATTCACTTGTGAACCCCTTGGTGTCAATCCTGGCTCCGCCACGGGTCGTGATGACTGAAAACTTTGATGTTAAATCCCTTTCAGCTATAGGTGTCAAACGGGCCGGGCCGGGCCAACCCGGAACCGACCCTTCCATTTTAACCGGGTTGAGGGCCGGTCCAAACAATAAAAAAATTAAAACTCACCCTAACCCGGCCCACTTAACCTAACCCGGTCAAAACCGGTCAAACCCGTTTAAAAAATAAATAAATAATCCAATATACACTATATACACTCCAATATACATTATATACACTCCAATATACAAAATATATTTTTTAAAAAAAAAATAAACAATTACACATATATACGTACCATTCAATATATAATTATATATGACTATACGTACTACTTTAAATAAAACATATGCTATAATAGTATCATATATATATATATACACTACAATATATATATATATATATATATATATATATATATATACTAATTTATAAAGTATATACATATGTATACGTTAAATATATACTACTTTAGAAGATATATACACATATATATGCACCATTCAATATATATGTACTACTTTAAATAAAATATATACTACAATAGACATATATATATATACAACAATATATATATATATATATATATATAGTTACATACTAATTTATAGAACGTATACACATGTATACGTTAAAGATATACGTCTATAGAAGATATATACACACCATTCAATATATATGTACTACTTTAAATAAAGTATATACTACAATATATATAGATACTTACATACTAATTTATAAAACATATACACTTGTATACGTTAAATGTATACTACTTTAGAAGATATATACACATATATACGCACCATTCAATATATATGTACTGCTTTAAATAAAATATATACTACAATATACATATATATATACAACAATATATATACATATAGTTACATACTAATTTATAGAACGTATACACATGTATACGTTAAAGATATACGTCTATAGAAGATATATACACATATATACGCACCATTCAATAATATGTACTACTTTAAATAAAGTATATACTAATATATATATATATATATATATATACTTATATACTAATTTATAAAACATATACACTTGTATATGTTAAAGATATAAGTCTATAGAAGATATAAATACATATATACGCATCATTCAATATATATGTACTACTTTAAATAAAGTATATACAGCAATATATATATATATATATGTGTGTGTGTGTGTGTGTGTGTGTGTGTGATAGTTAATTAATAATATATTAAAAGTAAGTTTTTAATTTAAACTAGAAATTCATTTTAAATCAATATATAGGTACTACTTTAAATAAAATATATACTACAATATATATGTATATACTTTGTATGTATGTATATATATATATATATATATATATATATAGTTATATACTAATTTATAAAACATATACACTTGTATACGTTAAATATATGTCTATAGAAGATATATACACATATATACGCACCATTCAATATGTATGTACTACTTTAAATAAAATATATACTACAATCTACATATATATGTATTACAATGTATAGATGGTTATATTATACTAATTTATAAAACATATACACTTGTATACGTATAATATATACATCTATATAAGATATATACACATATATACGCACCAATCAATGTATATGTATTACTTAAAATAAAATATATACTACAATATACAGGGATTACAATACATAGATAGTTATATTATACTAATTTATTAAACATATATACTTGTATACATTAAATATATACATCTATATAAGATTTATACACGTGTATACGCACCATTCAATGTATATATACTACTACTTATAAAATATACTACATTATAAATACATTACAATATATATAGATATACTTATAAACTAATTTATAAAACATATACACATGTATATGCTAAATATACACTTTTATAGAAAATATATACACGTGTATACGCACCATTCAATGTATATATACTACTACTTATAAAATATACTACATTATATATACATTACAATATATATAGATATACTTATATACTAATTTATAAAACATATACACATGTGTACGTTAAATATACACTTCTATAGAAGATATATGCACAAATATACAAAACATATGCTACTTAATATAATAAATTAATAATATTTGGTAGTAAATTAATAATTTATTAGAATTAAGTTTTTAATTTAAATTAGAAAACTAGAAATTCAATTTAAAATTTTAAATCGTTAAATGAAAAAATATAAAAAGCAAGGACTAAGGAGTGAATGAATTTGGGGAATTTTATTGATTGCAAAATGATCCAAAATTTATAATTTACATGAATGAAAAATCTATAAATTATACATCATTTTTTTCAACTCATTCATGTTAATATTAATGGGAACTTGCATAGGATAGTCGAAGTCAACGGGGGCAAACTCATGCATTGGACTTGATTCTGCTGAGTTCTCCCGTGAAGTCATAATTTCTTCAAGTTTCAGCTCGTCGCTCGTCTCCGGTTCCATTCCTTGGTTTCTTCTTTCCGCTCTAATCCAATCTCTGAGGCAAACTAGAACATTCATTGCATTGCTTCCCAATGAGTGTCGATTGTCTCCAAGCTGCTATCGTCCCTGACTAAAGGCGCTCTCTGATGCAACGGTTGACATTGGAACATTCAAGATATCTCTAGCTAATCTTGAAAGCACATGATATTGTGTTTCATTACTCCTCCACCAATCCAACGTGTTGATCCGCCGTCTGCGATCCTCTGGTGCCGTCCGAAGATAATATTTCAGCTCTTCCCGATAAGTTGATGTGTAAGTTCTCTCATCAACATTGTTCCAACAATTTAAATCATAAAACGAATCAAAAAAATCACTACGTGCCGGCCTTTTAGAAGATTATGGCTCCTCGGGAGGATGAGGAGCGACAGTTGGAGTGATATTTGTAGGTACGGCTAAATCAAATAAATCAGCATAGTGATTATATAATTTTTCTATGTAATCCTTTGCATCAGTCGTAGTCATCCACAAATCAGGTTGTACTTGTTCAGAATCATGTATTTATTTCTAAGTTAGTATAAATAAGAGTACTAAAGTGACACATATTATTATATTTCATGCACAGATTTAGCATAGCACCAACCAAGTAAATAGGGGGAATCAGGAAAAAATATTTTTTAAATTTCGTAAACATGGCGCCAACAACTTCTTTATTTTTATGTTCTTTGAGCAAACCAGAAATATCTGTTATATATGCCAAAATATTACAAACAGTTGGATAATAAGCACCGAAAAATTCAACTGTAGCTACATAACAATTTTCTAAAAACTTAACAAGATCGTTAATTATAACCCAATCATAATTATGTAGCATACAATCAGCAGAATCAGCAAATGAACCGCAATGTTGGTTAAAAGCTAGTGTAATAGGAATTTTATATTTATAACAAGTTTTTAAAAATTCATACGTAGAATTCCATCTAGTATAAATTTCCTCAGGCATCAAAATCGGTGTAAGTCCATTTTCTTGACATTTAACTTTAAATTCTCTAATTCTCGATCTACGATTATTTCCTTGAATTCAACCAACGGCAAGACGAATTTTTTCAATATAAAGTTCAAAAAACTCAAGACCATCTTTTACAATTAAATTATATATATGACATGCACACTTAATATGAAAAATTTCAGGCAAGGACGGAAATAGCGTAGATTTATTTTTGTTATAGCAGTCTTGTTGTTAGAAGCTGTCACGGCCCAAATCCCATCGGGCCGGACTGGCACCCGAAGCCGAGAAGGCCCGGGAGAACCCGTTCAAATACCTGTACTTTCACTTACATGTCACCAAAAATTTGGGCAGCACTTCGCTGCATATAAAAGGGTCTAATTACCTGTATCAGCACAACACGCACAAATATATATACATATATATAATACTTGGCCGTCGGGGCCACCCCATATACGAATATAACATCACTATATAAACTTCCATGACTTTACCCTTCTTTATGTCTACAAAGCCTCTAGGATATACATGACATAACTAGGGTCGGGACAAACCCCCGCCCACACATGACTCCTGCACAATAACAAAATATAAGGAACCGACTCGGAAAGCTCCGAAGTAAACTGGAGCTCACCAACAGTAGCTGTATGACCTGGCTCCTATCTATGCTGTGAATGAGCTGAAGTACCTGATCCTGCAGCATGAAATGCAGGTCCCCCGTGAGGGACGTCAGTACGAAATATGTACTGAGTATGTAGAGCTGTAAATAATCATATGTGATATGGGGGGTCAAGAAAATCATACACATGTGAATAAATCATAATAAAAGTGAACCACACTTCATAAACACTTTTAGGATCATGTACATTATTATTAATCTGAATTGGGTTCTTGAATACAAACACATTTGTGGAACGGTATACATTCGTTCATTTCATTCTTTACAATTATTATTCGCCATTACCTCCTCCTCCCGAACCTCCAACCACCTAACAATAATCAATACTGTACCGTACTGTGACCATTAGGCTGCCCCCAGTACATATCAATTGGGATCGACCCATGCTAGGCTTATGCCCCTGGGATACCACCCACACGTATATCAAGTAGCACATAAGAGATTTTTCCAATAACTTAGTTCAAAAGCTTTTGAGATTATTACATTAGTGTTCATGCCAATATAGCACCTTTGGAACAATGATACATCAATAGGAATCAAGTAATAGACCTTCTATACAATAACGATGTAATAAGGACTCATTGGTACATCAACAGTATGTTTCAGAATCATCAATATCACAACAATGAAATAGGAGCCTCTTGGTATATCAATGAAACATTTTTGACACTGTATAGAATGGAAACAACTTCATTGGTAATGTAGAACAATACATGTGTTTGGATAACCCCGGAATCTTACTTGATGGAACATTGGTGTTTTCATGCCAAAGAATATCGTTAGAGTATGCTTTACATACCTCGTTGTAGATTCGGATACCAATTCAACACAACTTCCCGCCTTTACAAATCACTTATCTACAATGAAATATTTGGCATCTAGGATTAGCAACCCAACACCACAATTCTCTTCCATAATTCCATACAACCAATATTTGCAAAGCATTCCAAAAACCAACTTGAACAATAGGTTTATGTGTATATATATATATAATCATCATTTCAATACCATATCATCAATACCACATCATCCCTTCACAATTCAACATAATCCAACCATGCACAAGAATTATCCAACATCATTTCCAATCATCTTTCAACAACAATCAAATAACATACTTCTTATGCTCACATGCATATATATATATATATACATATCCATATAAATAACACCAACATAATTTACATCCTTACCATAGAATGGCCCTTTGGGTTTTGAAGTCCTGTTGGCACAAATAAAGGGTGCTTCTCGAAGCCCTTGAGACGATGAACACAACTACGGAATCAATTTGGACTTTCCACGGTTGAATCACAAGATAATTAGAGTTGAAAATCAGGCTAGGGTTTGTTCTTTCCTCTAATTGATGAAGAAACTGATTTTTGAGCTCATATACATGTATATATACACATATTCCCGTCCATAATACCATAGAAAATGACCAAAGTGCCCTTAAAATTTAAATAATGTCAAATATGTCCTCCGGTGGACTGTTTTGACAAGCGGAAGTAGATAGACCATAACTCTTTGCTCCGATATCGGATTTGGGTGAAATTGGTATCATTGGAAAGATAATTCAAAGGTCTTTCATTTCATATAAATTAGACCACCCAGTTCGTCCTGTACAAGGAGTTATGATCGTTTGAAGTTGACCCTAAAAATCTGTTTTGAGAGGCTGAAGTAAAACGCGTATAACTCCTTACGCAGATGTTGCATTTGGATGAAACCAATTTCATTGGAAAGAAGACTCAAAGATCTTTCTTTTGATATATGGTAGATCTCCCAGTTCATTATATTGAGTGAGTTATGATCGCTCAAAGTTGACCCAAAAAACTGGCAGGCCTCAGTATTTTCCTGCTAATTTACTGTTCACAAAAATCCGTTTTGAGAGGCTGAAATAGAATGAGTATAACTCCTTACTCAGATGTTGGATTTGGATGAAACCAATTGCATTAGAAAGAATACTCACAGAGCTTTCTTTTGATATGTGGTAGCTCGCCCAGTTCATTATATTGAGGGAGTTATGATCGTTCAAAGTTGACCCAAAAACTGGAAATTTTCCTGCAATTTTACTGTTCACATCCCGGCCACCGTTTTATAGTTTCGAACGTGCTCGCTTATATCCGAAACTTATCCGTTTTTGAAAATATTTATATCGTCGGAAAGCTTATTCAATAACCTTCGTATGGAAACATCGACGGGCAAATTCCGGTATAAATAAGGTCGATTCCTATACACATATAATCAAACTATACACTTGAAACCATCTCAAAATAATCAATACTCATATATACCTAACTTAGGATCAATACATATACTCCAACACATATAACAATGGCTAATGCACGTAATTAAGCACGGGGTGTTACATCCTTCCCCCCTTAAGGACATTCGTCCTCGAATGTGAATGTAGTTATTTAGCCGAAACAAGTTCGAATTCATAATTGATATTCACGTTATCATATAGATGTTATGCAGATGTAAAAACTTACTTGTTAGTGTCCCAGTTCCACTCCTTGCACTTCTTTTTCATCTTTGAACAAATAAGGGTATTTCAATTTCATTGCTTCCTCCGCTTCCCATGTAATCTCTTCCCTTTGTTGATTTCTCCAAAGTACTTTCACCGATGCTACTTCTTTATTTCTCATCTTCTTAACTTGACGATCTAATATAGCAACAGGCATCTCCTCGTAGGTAAGATCTTTTGTTACTTGCACATCTTCAGTAGAAGTAATAAGGGACGGATCTCCGATGCACTTTCGAAGCATCGATACATGAAATACTGGATGCACTGATGAGAGTTCCTGGGGTAGCTCTAATTCATAAGCAACTTGCCCACATCTTCGAATAATCCTATACGGGCCTATATATCGTGGACTCAACTTTCCTTTCTTGCCAAATCTCATCACCCCTTTCATTGGCGATACCTTCAAAAATACCCAATCGCCTAACGAAAACTCTAGCCCTCTTCTTCTACTATCCGCATATGACTTGTGTCGACTTTGGGCTGTTTTCAACCGTTGCTGAATCACCTTGACTTTTTCTATGGCTTGATACACAAGATCCGGTCCGAACATAAGAGTTTCACCCGCTTCGAACCATCCTATTGGTGATCTACACTTCCTCCCATATAAAGCTTCATATGGTGCCATTTTGATACTTGAATGATAGCTATTATTGTAGGCAAACTCAATAAGAGGTAAATGATCATCCCAGCTGCCTTTAAAATCTATAACACATGCTCGTAGCATATCTTCAAGTGTTTGAATGGTGCGCTCTGCTTGTCCATCCGTCTGAGGGTGAAAAGCTGTACTCAGATTCACTTGTGTTCCCAAACTCCGTTGGAAAGACTTCCAAAAGTTTGTAGTAAATTGAGTTCCCCGATCTGATATAATAGAAGTTGGCACTCCATGTAATCGGACTATTTCTTTAACATACAGCTTCGAATATTCTTCAACTGTGTAAGTGGTCTTAACGGGTAAGAAATGTGCGGATTTAGTAAGCCTATCCACAATCACCCATATAGAATCAAATTTCCGAGCTGTACGAGGTAAACCTGTAACAAAATCCATGTTGATCATGTCCCACTTCCAAGTTGGAAGATCTATGCGTTGCATATAGCCTCCGGGCTTTTGATGTTCCACTTTAACTCGTTGACAATTTGGACATTCAGCTACAAATTCTGCGATGTTCCTTTTCATGTCATTCCACCAATATATATCTTTCAAATCTTGATACATTTTGGTTGATCCTGGATGAATGGAATACCTTGAAAAATGTGCCTCTGTCATAATCTTCTTCCTTAGCCCGTCTACATCCGGCACACACAATCGGTTTTGGCACTGAAGTACTCCTTCTCGCGTAAGCTCAAATGCCTTGGTTGCCCCACTCTGAACGTTCTCCTTAAGCTGTAAGAAAATAGGATCCGCATATTGCTTCTCTTTCACTTCAGCTACTAATGAAGATTCCGCAGCATTATGTACGATAAGCTCTTTGTCCGGAGTTTCAAGAAGGCGAACTCCCAAACAAGCTAACTGATGAAGATCTTTAACCATCCCTTGCCTTTCTATAGGCATCATCATAGCCTTACGACTTAACGCATCAGCTACTATATTCGCTTTCCCTGGATGATACAAAATATCAACATCATAATCTTTTAATAGTTCCATCCACCTTCGCTGCCTCAGATTTAGATCCTTCTGACTGAAAATATATTGTAAGCTCTTGTGATCAGTATATATATCAACATGAACCCCATATAAATAGTGGCGCCATATTTTTAAAGCAAAGATAACCGCTGCCAGCTCAAGATCGTGTGTAGGATAATTTTTCTCATGTGGCCGCAATTGTCTAGAAGCATATGCTATTACTTTACCATGCTGCATCAATACACATCCTAAACCAATTCTAGAAGCATCACAATACACTGTATACCCTTCTGTACCTTCTGGAAGTACCAACACAGGTGTAGAAGTCAACTTATTTTTCAATTCTTGGAAACTCTCCTCACACGTATCATTCCATTGGAACTTGGATGCTTTATGCGTTAGCTTGGTTAAAGGTGCTGAAATGGAAGAAAAGTCTTTAACAAACCTCCTATAATAACCGGCCAACCCGAGAAAACTACGAATCTCCGTCGGCGTTGTGGGCCTTGGCCAGTTCTTCACAGCTTCTATCTTTTGAGCATCAACCTTTATCCCTTCACTAGATACAATATGACCCAAAAATGCCACCGACTTTAACCAAAACTCACATTTAGAGAACTTTGCATAAAGCTTACAATCAGGAAGAGTCTGTAATGTCTGTCGTAAGTGATTGGCATGGTCCTCTTCTGATCTAGAATAAACTAGAATATCATCTATAAAAACTATCACAAATACATCCAGGAATGGCTTAAACACCCTATTCATCAAATCCATAAAAGCTGCAGGTGCATTTGTTAGCCCAAATGACATAACTAGAAACTCATAATGACCATACCTTGTTCGGAAAGCTGTTTTGGGTATATCTTTTTCTTTGAACCTCACTTGGTGGTAACCTGACCTCAAATCAATCTTAGAAAAGCACTTGGCGCCCTGTAACTGATCAAATAAATCATCAATTCTTGGGAGAGGATATTTATTCTTAATAGTCACCTTATTCAATTGCCGATAATCAATACACATCCTCAGCGAGCCATCCTTTTTGCGCACAAATAACACTGGTGCTCCCCAGGGGGACATACTAGGCCTTATGAATCCCTTCTCAAGCAAATCTTTCAATTGCTCTTTCAATTCTCGCAATTCTGCTGGGGCCATTCTATATGGAGGAATGGAGATTGGTTGGGTGCCTGGAATTACATCAATACCAAACTCTACTTCTCGTTCAGGAGGCAAACCTAGAAGATCTTCAGGAAATACATCAGGAAATTCATTTACCACCGGAACAACGTGAAGAGTTGGTGGCTCCGCTTCTGTATCCCTTACTCTAACTAAATGATATAGGTATCCCTTGGAAATCATTTTTCTTGCTTTGAAATAAGAAATAAATCTACCTCTTGGTGCGCCGATCTTACCTAGCCATTCAATAACTGCTTCATTCGGAAAATGTAAATACATCATTTTTGTACAACAGTCAATTTTGGCATAACAAGACGCCAACCAATCCATACCCATTATAACATCAAAATCTACCATTTCTAGTTCCACGAGATTAGCCATCGTGTCTCGACCACACACAGTTACTACACAATCTTTATAAACTCTTCTAGCAATAATAGATTCCCCAACCGGGGTAGACACTTCCAACGGCTTATCTAATAATTCGGGGGTTCTTTTGAACTTTCCAGCAACCAAAGGAGTAACATATGATAATGTAGAACCGGGATCAATTAGAGCATATACATCAAATGAAAATATGGACAACGTACCCGTAACCACATCTGGGGAAGCCTCTAGATTTTGTCGATCCGCTAAAGCATAAGTGCGATTCTGAGTCCCGCTGGAACTGGCGACTCTTGTTTCGTTTCTAGCGTGACCCACGGGTCGTGCGCCTCTACCAGAATAAGATACCGGTGACGATGATGCAACAGCTGATCCCGAAGGTCGTGCTACACCACCTGCGCCCCTTCGTGGGCATTCTCTCATCATATGCCCTGTCATACCGCACCAATAACAAACATTTGTTCCCATTCGACATGCGCCCATATGATTCCTTCCACATTTATTGCATGGCTCTCGAGGATGTCTCAGTTGGATCATATTCCCTTGCCCATGATAACCCACTGATCGCGAACTATGACCCTCACTTCTTTGCCCAATTTGACTGCCTCTGAACCCCTGATGCTGTGGTGGAGCACTAGCTGCAGAATAAGAAAATAATGGCCTAGGTGGTCTAGCAGAAAATTGAGGTCTAAAACCTCCCTGTGGAGCCATAAACTGCCCTGTAGATCTGGACCTCTTAGAAGATCCACTTTCAAATTCCTGCGTTCTTCTTCTCTGCCTCTGATCTTCCATTTTCTGTGCAAATGCTTGGATCCTAGCTATATCCATATCTTTATTCAGTGCAGCAATAGTACAATCCCTAACCAAATACGGATCCAATCCGTTCACATACCGATGAACTCTGTCATCCATAGTAGCTATAACATTAGGAGCATATCTGGACAAGGAATTAAATCGAAGACTATACTCCCTCACACTTGTATTACCCTGCCGAAGATTTAAGAACTGATCCGCACGGGCCTGACGAGTCTCATATGGAAGATAATGATCAATAAATGCCTCTTTGAACTCTTTCCAAGTAGCTGGGGGTGCATCAATGCCCCTCGACCGTTTCCAGTCTTCATACCAATATATAGCCTCACCTTTGAATCTATACGCGGCTAACTCCACTGTCTCTCTGCCCGATACATGCATCACCTCTAGGGCCCTTTGGATTTGATCAATAAAGTCCTGCGGATCTTCGTTAAGATCGGATCCGGTAAAAGTAGGCGGATCCATCTTAAGAAAATCTTGTGTCCGAAGACTAGCCGCCCTATCAGTACTGCTAGAACCCGCGACAGGAATGGATTGCCCTTGGACTTGCCCAGCAACTATACGAGTCAAAAGTTGCACTGCATTTCTAAGATCTTGATCAACAACATTAATAGGTGGCTCTGGGGATATAGTTCTCCTCTCCCTTATTTCTTCTGGACTGGGGGAAGTTTCTGATGCATGCTCAGCTGGAGCCTCACTTTGATTAGCTGGTATAGTGGGTGACTTACTAGTCCCCTCTCCGGCAGCCACATCTACTTGCTTACCGGTATTCTTGCTTCTGGTAACCGGCATCATTACTATAATAAGAGAAACAAACTGACTCAGTGGTCAACTATGACTTCATATACAATATAAGCTCTATCGCACGATCTAAGACATGAAGAAAAGAAACAATTCCTAAATGTCCATAGCCTCCTGTTTATAGATGTGGTGCACAACACACCGATAAACAAGACTCTACGTAGACACGGCTTTGTAGACTCACTAGGACGAACCTCTCTGATACCACTTTTGTCACGGCCCAAATCCCATCGGGCCGGACTGGCACCCGAAGCCGAGAAGGCCCGGGAGAACCCGTTCAAATACCTGTACTTTCACTTACATGTCACCAAAAATTTGGGCAGCACTTCGCTGCATATAAAAGGGTCTAATTACCTGTATCAGCACAACACGCACAAATATATATACATATATATAATACTTGGCCGTCGGGGCCACCCCATATACGAATATAACATCACTATATAAACTTCCATGACTTTACCCTTCTTTATGTCTACAAAGCCTCTAGGATATACATGACATAACTAGGGTCGGGACAAACCCCCGCCCACACATGACTCCTGCACAATAACAAAATATAAGAAACCGACTCGGAAAGCTCCGAAGTAAACTGGAGCTCACCAACAGTAGCTGTATGACCTGGCTCCTATCTATGCTGTGAATGAGCTGAAGTACCTGATCCTGCAGCATGAAATGCAGGTCCCCCGTGAGGGACGTCAGTACGAAATATGTACTGAGTATGTAGAGCTGTAAATAATCATATGTGATATGGGGGGTCAAGAAAATCATACACATGTGAATAAATCATAATAAAAGTGAACCACACTTCATAAACACTTTTAGGATCATGTACATTATTATTAATCTGAATTGGGTTCTTGAATACAAACACATTTGTGGAACGGTATACATTCGTTCATTTCATTCTTTACAATTATTATTCGCCATTACCTCCTCCTCCCGAACCTCCAACCACCTAACAATAATCAATACTGTACCGTACTGTGACCATTAGGCTGCCCCCAGTACATATCAATTGGGATCGACCCATGCTAGGCTTATGCCCCTGGGATACCACCCACACGTATATCAAGTAGCACATAAGAGATTTTTCCAATAACTTAGTTCAAAAGCTTTTGAGATTATTACATTAGTGTTCATGCCAATATAGCACCTTTGGAACAATGATACATCAATAGGAATCAAGTAATAGACCTTCTATACAATAACGATGTAATAAGGACTCATTGGTACATCAACAGTATGTTTCAGAATCATCAATATCACAACAATGAAATAGGAGCCTCTTGGTATATCAATGAAACATTTTTGACACTGTATAGAATGGAAACAACTTCATTGGTAATGTAGAACAATACATGTGTTTGGATAACCCCGGAATCTTACTTGATGGAACATTGGTGTTTTCATGCCAAAGAATATCGTTAGAGTATGCTTTACATACCTCGTTGTAGATTCGGATACCAATTCAACACAACTTCCCGCCTTTACAAATCACTTATCTACAATGAAATATTTGGCATCTAGGATTAGCAACCCAACACCACAATTCTCTTCCATAATTCCATACAACCAATATTTGCAAAGCATTCCAAAAACCAACTTGAACAATAGGTTTATGTGTATATATATATATAATCATCATTTCAATACCATATCATCAATACCACATCATCCCTTCACAATTCAACATAATCCAACCATGCACAAGAATTATCCAACATCATTTCCAATCATCTTTCAACAACAATCAAATAACATACTTCTTATGCTCACATGCATATATATATATATATACATATCCATATAAATAACACCAACATAATTTACATCCTTACCATAGAATGGCCCTTTGGGTTTTGAAGTCCTGTTGGCACAAATAAAGGGTGCTTCTCGAAGCCCTTGAGACGATGAACACAACTACGGAATCAATTTGGACTTTCCACGGTTGAATCACAAGATAATTAGAGTTGAAAATCAGGCTAGGGTTTGTTCTTTCCTCTAATTGATGAAGAAACTGATTTTTGAGCTCATATACATGTATATATACACATATTCCCGTCCATAATACCATAGAAAATGACCAAAGTGCCCTTAAAATTTAAATAATGTCAAATATGTCCTCCGGTGGACTGTTTTGACAAGCGGAAGTAGATAGACCATAACTCTTTGCTCCGATATCGGATTTGGGTGAAATTGGTATCATTGGAAAGATAATTCAAAGGTCTTTCATTTCATATAAATTAGACCACCCAGTTCGTCCTGTACAAGGAGTTATGATCGTTTGAAGTTGACCCTAAAAATCTGGAAATTTTCCTGCAATTTTACTGTTCACATCCCGGCCACCGTTTTATAGTTTCGAACGTGCTCGCTTATATCCGAAACTTATCCGTTTTTGAAAATATTTATATCGTCGGAAAGCTTATTCAATAACCTTCGTATGGAAACATCGACGGGCAAATTCCGGTATAAATAAGGTCGATTCCTATACACATATAATCAAACTATACACTTGAAACCATCTCAAAATAATCAATACTCATATATACCTAACTTAGGATCAATACATATACTCCAACACATATAACAATGGCTAATGCACGTAATTAAGCACGGGGTGTTACAGAAGCATTATCAAAAGCAATACATAAAATTTTATTTTCAATACCATAATATCCGGTAATTTTAACAATAGAATCAGCAATAAATTGTCCAGTATGTTTATGATCTTCATCATATAAAAAAGCAAGAATACGTTTTTGCATCACGAAATTACTATCTATCCAATGACAAGTAACGGTTAAATAATCATTTTTATTTACAGCACGATCAAGATCAGAAGTTAGGGACAATCTACATTGAATATTTTTTAACAATGTTGATAAATAAAAACAATATTGTGAATGGAGTCTAAAAATATCAGACCGACAAGTAGTTTTAGGAATACCGTTAAACATAGGATTATAAATTGCTTGTATATAACGAATAAAGACATTAGAAGAAGGAAAACTAAAAGGCAAACAACCCACAGCTACCATTTTAGTTATTTCTTCCCGGTCCCTCAATTTATTATACTTCTTCGCTACGTGACCGGCTGTTAGGTCTATTCTAGTTTGCGTTGACCCACCAACATCCCCACCACCTTGTGCAATATTTAACTCTCTTTTGTGATCTTCAGCTATATGTCTCATTAACGTACCCATACCCCCTTGCTTGCCTCCACTTCTATGCTTATATATTTGTTGACAAATATTGCATTACACCTCAATATCTGATATACATTCAAAAAATTGCCATGCAATACTAGTTTTTTTAAGAGGTCTTGGGGCAATGGTAGGACGGTGAGGGAGATTAACCGATTCAGATCTAACGTTAGCATCTCCTACTGCGGGTGTCTCAGCAATATTTTTATTATCTTCGTCTAAATTAACCGTATCTACTTCATTTTCTTCTTCTATACCGTAATTTTCCTGACCTTCTACATAATCTATATCGTGAGCACCTACACCTATTTCTTCCTCAAAAGGTGTATCAAGCGGTACCGGAGGCGAAGGCACACGGGTATATCTACTACTTGAACTACCTCTACCTCTAGTAATTCGCTTTTTACTACCACTACCGCTTCCGGGACAAAAAATTTTAACACCTTTAGTAGCGAGGTTTCTTAATTTATCCATAATATAAATTAAATTTAACTAAAAAAATTCAAAATACACAAATATAATAAAATTAAATATTAAATAATTAATACAATAAATAAAAATTAAACGTAAGAGATGGAACGACAATACCAAATTTTGGAAGTATCTGAAGGTTGCGACTTTAGAAACTTCCGCTCGTACTTTGTAAACGAAAAATTAAAAAATTAAAGTGAACACTTTAAGAAATTAAATATATTGAATATTTGAGAATTGAGAATTGAGAATTGAGATTTGAGAGAGTGAAAAATTGTTTGAAAAATGAATTGAAGTTGTAGGGTATTTATAGAATTTTTTTGGGATTAAAAAATATTTTTTAAAGTAAATTTTTTTTTTTTTTTAATAAATGGGCCCAAACTAGCTGTTTGGACCCGAAAATGGCTATATAGCCGTTAGACCAATTTTTATTTTTATTTTTATAAAAAAAGGTATCCGGGCCGGTTAACCGGTGGGCCTGGACCGAACTTGGTCCGGGCTGGGTTAGCCGGGCCCATTTTAAAAAAAATAACCGGCCTGGGACCCGGAACCCTAAAGCCCTAGGGCTTACCCGGCCGGGTCAAATCAGGCTAGGTTAGTTACAAGGGACGGATCGGTCCGGGTCGGTCCGGCCCACTTGACGCCCCTACTTTCAGCTAGTTAGCATGTTTATTTCTGTACCCCATCAATAAAATTCCTAGCTCCGCTACTGTCCGTAGGTACCATTTTGTTACAAACTTCTTCATCTAATAATTAATTTTTGGTGATCGTTTATACTAGAAGTAAGAAATTTTGATGGTCCATAGGTATAATATAGTTTTATTACAAATTGTTGGGAAAAATGCTATAATATTGACATGAAACTGGAATTAATTATAATAGTAAGAGAATAGCCACAAGAACTGTGTCGTGGCAAGCTACTGCCTTGAAAGCGATTTCGGCCAAACTCTGGTGCAAATCCTTCTAGCCGGTTGCTCCCCAAGGTTCCACAGCTACTTCCAAACACGTGCACTCATGGTTGGAAGTTTGGAGGTTGCCCAAAACAATTCGAGGGAGGGGAAAGGAGGAAGATGGTTTCTTTCTTTTTGTGGTGTGTTGTTTTTGTTCTCCATAGATGCTCTTTATATAGGTGTAGAAACTCATGTTAAGGGGAGTAAATTGGAGAAACGGAGATGTAAATTTAAGAAGCATTAATGTACTATTGAATTAACAACTCATAAAGGAACAAAGTAAGTTCATCTCCACATAACGTATATTTTATGTTCAATAACTCATCTAAAACATACTCTCTTTATTTATTTTTCTTTATTCATTGCATTATACAAATGCTTCAAGGTAGAATTAACTCCACACAAATTTCAGGTTGTGTTGGATTATCCATCAGAATTTCTTACAGAGATAAAAGGCAGCAGCTATGTTAATGGTTTGAGATCATTAACATTTGTGACCAACAAAGGTTCCTATGGACCATATGGGAGTAATAGGATTGCTGATTCAAAATTTCATCAGTTGAAAGAGTTCACAATTCAAATAGGAGATGATCGTTCTTTTGGTGGATTTTATGGCACCAAAACAGATAGGTATATTGAGAGTATTGGAATCTATATAAAGCTTATTACATCCTCCATGATGCAGACAAGGTCCAAAAGACGAGGATCTATTAATTGAATTCAACATACATATATATATGTGTGTGTTTATTCAGTTTTGTTATAATTTCATATTGTATTTACTTTTAAGAGTTTAGGATCAAAAACACATCTAAGTGATCTAGTTTTTTGAGTTTCATATCTATTTGAACTAATGTGAGTATGAATTTTCTACCTGAGCTATCGTTCAATAGTTAGCAAATTACGCTTGGACTAATTGCTGATGGTGTCTGTCAGCTAATAGAATCTTTTTATATATATATATATATATATATATATATATAGAGAGAGAGAGAGAGAGAGAGATGCTAGGTGATTGAAGTTTTTATGGCCAAATGTGCCTACAAACGTTTTATTATCCTGGTAAAACAAGAATGCCATGGTATAACGATCCTCCATAATATGTGGCCAATGTAGTTGTGGTTCAAGACTGTTGGATTGAAACCATTTTCTTCTCAAGATAGATCTTCCTCCTATCATCAAGAGAAAACACCAGCGAAGATGCAACCAGAATCAGAACCAGAACTAGCAGTGCATGGTATTATATTTATGCAACTTCTCACCAACTATGTAATTGAATGACCTCTCTGGAATGGATTATCCCCCTCGAGAGCGTAGATGCATTGCATCAATAACGGTCCACCCTAAAGACATGGGCGGAGCTACCTTTGGCGAAGGGTGGTCAGATGCACACCCTTCACTGGAAAATTATATAATGAATAGAGGTTAAATGTTAACCATAATAAGTGTATATTCAATTTTGCACGCTCTTTAACTCAGTTGAGCATAAAATTTGCACACCCTTCACCATATTCCTGGTTCCGCCACTGCCTGAAGATTCAAATTGGCTAATCGGAACAAGTTTTGTAATTTCGTCCAAGCAATCTAAATCAATACGATAATATTCATGCAACACACTGCTGAAAACTGATCGACTCACTTTTTGCTCTAGGGTTTTGTTCTGTGCTGTGTTGTGTTTAATTAAATCTTTGTAAATAAATATAGACATGTTCTGTGTTGTGTTTACTTAAATCTTTGTAAATAAATATAGACAAGAGGTTATTGTTATTATTAATTATTGATAAAGAGGAATTAATAAGAATAATATTGATACGATCAAATTTGGGTCGTTATTGGGAGGACTAAATGAGGAGGAAAAAAATTATGTATCATGTGCTATTAAAAATTGAGAATATATAATACATCAGTAATATTATATTTTGCACAAGAAATTTTTAAAAATCTAAAGAACAATATTAAGTATGCGATATATATGCACAATTAATTAGTGATCGTTCTTTTAATTTGGTGGATATATATATATGCACAATTATATGTCTCCTATTATTTGTCGGAATTGAACCTGGGACCTTGGTTCACGTACATGAAGTAATTTTGAACAACTAATATGAGACGGAGGAAGAAGAAAACAAACATAACTTCCTTTGTAGCCTACATACGTAGACAAAACTATCCTAAACCTAATCATGCAAATCCTAAACCTAACAAATTAAGTAAAGACAATGACATAACCTATGTAAACCCAATAAATCCCCCCTTCGTATTCTTCCACATCTCTCTCTATATACACATGCATGTATATATTCATAAATTATATTATCTAGAATTGACAAAATAATAGTTAATATTATGGATATGATAAAGGTTTCTGCAAGGGCAGGGCAAGTAAACACGGGAGATGGGATAGCGAGTAATGTTTGGGATGAAAAAGGAAGATTTAAAATAGCAAAGATTTTTTTGTCTCATGGTACCCATCTTATTCATGCAATTCAATTCTTGTTTGTTGATGACAATGGACACTTTGTTTTATCAGAAAATCATGGTCCTGAGCATGGTTACAACTTCATCACGGTAAGTCCAATCGTTAAGTATTTTATATATTAGGATAGAAGATTAGGAGGTTATTTGAGTGCGTTCATACAATTTAGTTGTGTTGTCCTTATGTGTTTTTTGTTCTTGGATATGTTGTTTCTAGTAGTGTTATTTTGTGGTAGTATTGGTTTGTTGTTATTATCTGTTGTTGTGTTGTCTTGAGCCGATGAGGTAATATGGATAATGTACACTGTACCTTCTCCATACCCCATCTGTTGTCGATGTTAAGGAGTTTATATTAGGATAGAAGGTTAGGAGGTCTGAGTGCGTTTATACTATCAAATAGTGTTGTCGTTATTTAGTAGTCGTAATGTGTGCTGTGCTTTTAGTGCTTTTGTTCTTGGATATGTTGTTTCTAGTAGATTGCGTGAAGTGTTATTTTGTGGTAACATTGGTTATTATCTGGTGTTGTGTTGTCTTGAGCCGATGAGGTATCGACAATGTACCCTCTACCCTCTCGATCCGTACTCCATCTGCTGTCATCGTTAAGTAGTTTATATTAGGATAGAATTAAGGTTAGGAGATTGGAGTACGTTTATAGTAGGTAGGAGTTTTGTCCTTATTTAGTACGTCGTCGTATACGTGCTATGCTTGTTCTTGGACTATTGTTGATATACTCCCTTTGTTACAAAAAGAATAAGCTATTTTGACTTTACAATGAGTTTTATATGAAAGTACAAAAACTTTTGAATCTTGTGGTACTAAATTAAAATTATGTCATGTATCAAGATGTCCTTTTAAGTTAGTGGTCTTAAACATGTCACGTGAAAACTTGAAATTAAAGTGTTGCCAAAAAAAGATCGAGGTCATTCTTATTGAAACGAATTAAAAAGAAAATAGGTCATTCTTTTTTAAAAGTAATGAGCGTGTTGCATGTAGTGTTATTTTGTGGCAATATTGCTCTGTTATTATCTGTTGTTGTGTTATCTTGAGTCAGAAGTTGCGTGTCAACGTACACGCACGCTACCCTCTCCACACCCCGTTGTGTGTTGTTGTTATTGTATACATACTACTTTACTATATTTTTTCTGATTGTTCAGATTGTATTGGACTATCCATCAGAATTTATTACTGGGATAAGAGGTACCTACTATAATAATTATAATGGTTTGAGATCAATAATCTTTGACACCAACAAAGGTACCCACGGACCATATGGTCGCAATGTCGAGTCCGAGGCCTGCAATGTATTCAACCTTCCAATAGCGAATGATTGTTCTTTTGCTGGATTTTATGGCATTAACAATGATAAAGTCATTGGAGATATTGGCATGTATGTGAAGCCCACCACATCTTCTATCATTGAGTCCGGTGACGCATCTATTAAGGCCCGTGAAAAAATGGCAGGTATAAAAGATGCAAAGTCGTCATAGACAAACAGACATGAGACTTGAGTCCGAGGGAGCATCTGCTAAGGCCCGTGTAGGAAATTGTAGGTATAAAAGATGCAAAGTCGTAGACAAACAGATATGAGATGACTGAGTTCGATCGACACATCTAAGATGCTAAGTCATAGATAAACAGGCATGAGACGTCCGTATAGATTTCTAATTTCTTTTATTTGTTTTTTATTATTATCGATTTTTAGAGTGAATCTCAATTTTGCGTACGTAACTCTCTTATGCGATATTTTTCAGTAAAATTTTTCTTTAATAAATTATCTTCTTTTTTTTTAACTTTCTAGAATTAAAATATGAAAATATATAATCGTTATTATCTTTTCATTTATTTTTGTATTGAATAATGTTTTTCTTTTATGATATAATAGTTATTTGAAATTCCAAAGGTTATAGATATATTCAATAACTTTTAGATTTGTTTTTGTCTCCATAAGTTCCTAATGCAAGTAAAAAAGGTGCAAGAATATTTCTAGCTCATATAAATAAAAGAGGAAGATACATTTTCAAGAAGGAATCAAACTTCTTTAAATTCAATAAGAAATAAAAGAAAAGTTGCATTTTTTTGTCTGATATTTCGAAATACTATGATACACTTTTAATCAAAGAGGATTTTTTTGGTTTTCGAATTAAATAATGTCATGCTTCATTATTTTAAGCTCCATCAAATCTTTCCTTAGTACATATATTTAATTAAATCTTTGTAAAGAAATATTGACAAGAGATTATTGTAATTATTAATTATCATCGATCAACAAGAATTAATAAGAATAATATTGATACTACCAAATTTGGGTCATTGGGAGGACTAAATGAGGAGAAAAAAATAATGTATTATGTATTAAAAATTGAGAATATATAATACATCAGTAATATTATAATTTGCACAAAAACTAAAAAAAAATAATCTAAACTAACAGTATTACGTACGTGATATATATGTACAATTACTTAATGACCGTTCTTTTGGTGGATATATATGTCTTGTAGTGTTTTTTTTTATTTCGTTGTTGTTGGAAATCGGACATACGAAGGAGAGGTCTTTCAGGATTGATCTTTGTGTTGTCACCACCTCCCACCTATCCTGCACATTCGATTAAGGTTGTTGTCACTGCGAAGCTATAGTTAAGGTGCATCGGGTCTTACCTTCTAGCCCCTATCCTACACATTCGATTAAGGTTATTGTCACTGCAAAGCTATAGTTAAGGTGCATGGGTCTTACCGTCTAGTCGTCTGAATCTTGGTTCACCCTAGTTGTACATAAAGTAATTTTGGACAACTAATATGAGACGGGGACCTCTGACAAAACTATCCTAAACCTAATCATGCAAATCCTAAACCTAACAAATTAAGGAAAGACACAATGATAAAACCTATATCAACCCAAATATAAACTTCGTATCCAAATATATATATACATGGATATATTTGATTTAATCTTCATAAATTATATTAACTAGAATTGACAAAATAATAGTTAATATTATGGAGATGATAAAGGTTTCTGCAAGGGCAGGACAAGTAAAGAAGGGAGGGAAGAGGAATGTTTGGGATGAAAAAGGAAGATTTAAAATAGCAAAGATTTTTATGTCTCATGGTACCCATCTTATTCATTCAATTCAATTCTTGTTTGTTGATGACAGTGGACACTTTGTTTTATCAGAAAATCATGGTGCTGAGCATGGTTATAACTTCATCACGGTAAGTCCAATCGTTATGGATAGAAGATTAGGAGGTTTGAGTGCGTTCATACAATTAATTTAGTTGTGTTGTTCTTATTTAGTAGTCGCTATGCTTGTAGTGTTTTTGTTCTTGGATATGTTGTTTCGAGTGGATTGCATGTATAGTGTTATTTTGTGGTAGTATTGGTTTATGTTGTGTTGTCTTGAGCCGATGAGGTATGGATAATGTACACTCTACCTTATCCATACCCCATCTGTTGTCGTCGTTAAGCAGTTTATATTAGGATAGAAGGTTAGGAGGTTTGAGTGCATGCGTTTATACTATCTAATAGTGTTGTCCTTATTTAGTAATCGTAATGTGTGCTATGCTTTTAGTGCTTTTGTTCTTGGATATGTTGTTCTAGTAGATTGTGCGTAGTGTTATATTGTGGTAATATTGGTTTGTTACTATCTGTTGCTGTGTTGTCTTGAACCGATGAGGTATGGACAATGTACACACTACACTCTCGATCCATACTCTATCCGTTGTTGTTGTTAAGTAGTTTATATTAGGATAGAAGGTTAGGAGATTGGAGTACGTTCATAGTAAGTGGGAGTGTTGTCCTTATTTAGTCTGGCGTTGTAATACGTGCTATGCTTGTCGTGTTTTTGTTCTTGGACTATTGTTGATATATATACTTCCTTTGTTACAAAAAGAATGATCTATTTTGACTTTACACTGAGTTTTATAAGAAAATAAAGAAACTTTTGAATCTTGTGGTACTAAATTAAAATTATGTCAATTACCAAGAATCAAGATATCTTTTAAGCTAGTGGTCTTAAACATGTCACGTAGAAAGTTGAAATTAAAGTATTGCCAGAAAAGGAAAGGAATCATTCCTTTTGAAATAGAATTAAAAAGAAAATAGGTCATTCTTTTCGAAACGGAATGATCGAGCATGTCGTTTCTAGTAGATTGCATATTGTAGTATTGTACGTTTTGTGGTAGTATTGCTCTGTTATTATCTGTTGTTGTTTTGTCTTGAGTCTGAAGTTGCGTGTCAACGTATACGCTACCAGGGGCGGACCTACACATAATTTTTGGGTGTTTCGGCACCCACTAAACTCTAAGCGAAATAGGTATAATTACATAAAAAAATATATGAAAATATGTATAAATTGTATAAAAGCACTCACTAAGCACCCCATTGTGTGTTGTTATTGTATACATATTACTTTACTATATTTTTCTGATTGTTCCTATTTAATTATTTCAGGTTATATTGGATTATCCATCAGAATTTATTACTGGGATAAGAGGTACCTACTATAGTAATTATAATGGTTTGAGATCAATAATTTTTGACACCAACAAAGGCACCTACGGACCATATGGCCGCAATGTTGAATCCGAGGTCTGCAATGTATTCAACCTTCCAATAGGTAAAGATTGTTCTTTTGCTGGATTTTATGGCATTCACAATGGTACACTCATTGAAGATATTGGCATGTATGTGAAGCCCACCACATCTTCTATGATTGAGTCCGGGGACGCATCGATTAAGGCCAGTGAAAAAAATGGTATGTATAAAAGATGCAAAGTCATAGACAAACAGATATGAGACGATTGAGTTCGAGGCGTCAGTATAGATTTCTAATTTTTTTTATTTGTTTATTGATTTTTATTTTTTAAAGTGAATCTCAATTTTGCGTAACTCTCATATGTGATGTTTTTCTAGTTAATAAGATTTCTTTGTTCTTTAATAAGTATTTTTTTTTAATTTTTTAGGATTAAAATATGAAAATATATAATCTTTATTATCTTTTCATTTATTTTTGTATTGATTAATGTTTTTCTTTTATGATATACTTTTAATCAAAGTGGATTTTTTTAGTTTTCGAATTAAATAAGGTCACGTTTCCTTATTTTTAGCTCCATCAAATCTTTCCTTAGTACATATATTTAATTAACTCTTTATAAATAAATATAGACAAGAGATTATTGTTATTATTATTTATCGATCAACAAAAATTAATAAGAATAATATTGATTCGACCAAATTTGGGTCATTGGGAGGACAAAACGAGGAGGACAAAAAATAATGTATTATGTATTAAAAATTGAGAATATATAATACATCAGTAATATTATATTGTGCACAAGAAAATTAAATTAAATTAAATTAAATTGAGAATATCATGCAAACCCTAAACCTAACAACCTAGTTAACACTTAACATTATTTTGTATCCTTCCACATCTCTCTCTCTAGGTATATATATAGTTGATTTAATTAATCTTAAAATTATTAACTGCAATTCAGAAAATAATAGTTAATATTATGGATATGATTAAGGTTTCTGCAATTGGAGGACAACTAAAGAAGGGAGGGAGTAGTGTTTGGGATGAAAAAGGAAGATGTAAAATAGCAAAGATTTTTATGTCTCATGGACTCCATATTCATTCAATTCAATTCTTGTTTGTTGATGACAATGGACACTTTGTTTTATCAAAAAATCATGGTGCTGAGCATGGTTACAACTTCGTCACGGTAAGCCCAATCGTTAAGTAGTAGAAGGTTAGGAGGTCGGAGTGTGTTCATACAATTTAGTAGTGTTGTCCTTATTTAGTAGCCGTAGTAATGTGTGTTATGCTTTTATTAGTGTGCTTTTGTTCTTGGGTATGTCGTTTCGAGTAGATTGCATGTAGTGTTATTTTGTGGTAATATTGGTCTCTTATTATCTGTTGTTGTGTTGTCTTGACCCGACGCTCTCCATACCCCATCTGTTGTTGTCGTTGTTAAGTAGTTTATATTAGGATAGAAGGTTAGTACGTAGGTTGGAGTGCGTTCATAGTAGGTAGGAGTGTTGTCCTTGTTTAGTAGTCTTAATGTGTGTTATGCTTTTAGTGTGCTTTTGTTCTTGGATATGTTGTTTCGAGTAGATTGCATGTAGTGTTATTTTGTGGTAGTATTGGTCTTTTATTATCTGTTGTTGTGTTGTCTTGAGCCAATGAAGCACGGACAATATACACCGCTCTCCATACCCATCTGTTGTTGTTGTAGTTAAGTAGTTTATATTAGGATAGAAGGTTAGTATACGTAGGTTGGAGTGCGTTCATAGTACATAGGAGTGTTATCTTTATTTAGTAGTCGTATGTGTGTTATGCTGTTAGTGTGCTTTGTTCTTGGATATGTTGTTTCAAGTAGATTATTGCATTTAGCGATATTTTGTGGTAGTATTGGTCTGTTACTATCTGTTGTTGTGTTGTCCTGAGCCAATGAATTAAGCACGGACAATGTACACTACGCTCTCCATACCCCATCTGTTGTTGTCGTCGTTAAGTAGTTTATATTAGGATACAAGGTTAGGAGATTGGAGTGTGTTCATACGTCATAGTAGGTAGGAGTATTGTGTGTTATGCTTGTAGTGTTTTAGTTCTTGGATATGCTGTTTGAAGTAGATTACATGTTAGTGTTATTTTGTGATAGTATTGGTCTCTTATTATCTGTTGTTGTGTTGTCTTGAGTCTGGAAGTTGTGACGGATATGGACAATGTACACGCTACCCTCTCCACATGACCGGACCCCCATTGTGTGTTGTTATTGTATACATATTACTTTACTATATATTTTTTTAATTGTTCAGGTTGTATTGGACTATCCATCAGAATTTATTACTGGGATAAGAGGTACCTACTATGGTGATGGTTTGAGATCAATAACCTTTGACACCAACAAAGGCACCCACGGACCATATGGGCAAAATGTCTATTCAGACTACGTCTCCGGTGTATTCAACATTCCAATAGCTAATGACTGCTCTTTTGCTGGATTTTATGGCGCTAACACTAATGAAATCATTGAAGATATTGGCATGTATGTGAACCCCATCACTTCTTACATGATTGAGTCTGGGGCCGGGGGCGCATCTACTAAGGCTCGCGCCTGCAATTGTAAAGTTGCAAACTTATAGACAAACACGTTTGTATAGGTTTCCAATAAGTAAATTTTTTTCTTTTACTTTCTAGAATTAAAATATGAAAATATATAACCTTTATTATCTTTTCATTTATTTTTGTATTGAATAATATTTTTTTTCTTATGATATAATAGTTATTTGGAATAATGTTGTAGTAATAAATTTTAAAATTTATGAACAGACTCACGGCTCCCTTACCAACTGCTTTTAAATTAACTACTTATATTATTCACTGAAATTTTGATCTCAAGAAGTTGTAAAGTTCAAGTTTGATATTATTAAAAGAAGTGACATTATGCGTAATTGGTAATTGAGAACAAGGCAACAAGCGCACATATTATCTCAAAACTTATGCCAAAAACATCTAACAAAATATTTTTATCACGTGTTCAGATGTTCAACTAACGTATCTAAATGAAAATTACCAACAAGTTTAAATAGCACTTAATACAAATTACCAAAATTACTAAACCGTCTACCACAAATAATAACATATTGAGTGTATTCCTACGATATAAAGTGAGATATAGAGAGGATAAAGTATACGTACACAGTCCATGACACTACCTTAGATGAAGTAGAGTATTCCTACAATATAAAGTGAGATATAAAGAGGATAAAGTATACGTACACAGTCCATGACACTACCTTAGATGAAGTAGAGAGGTTATTTTCGATAGACCCTCGACTCAGGACAGATAATAATATAACAAACAAAAAATAAAATGAAATAACACATAATAAAAGAAACAAAATACCGATGGAATAATATGATAAACTATCTATTCGAGATCTCAAACATCATCAGAACACTACGAACAAAAAACTATAGACATAGATACAAACAAAGCACTCCTTCCTAATATTACGGACCGCAGTCCTATCCTCTAACTCTCTACCGTAATTTACGTCCTTCACACTTTTTTATCAAATGTCATGTCCTCTATCAGTTATAACTGCTCAATGTCATGCCTAATCACCTTCCTTCAATTTTTTTTCACTTACCTCTACCCCACCTAAAAATATTTATCTCGCATCTTCATATTGGAGCATTCGTACACCTCCTCATTATCGCATATTCGAACCATCACAATCTCACTTCCGATATTTTGTCTACCACAAACATAAGAATAATATAATAGGTTACATATTTTCTCGAATTTCATGCTAAAAGCATCTAATAAAAATACTTTTATCGCGCGTTTGTTTATATCCTCAATTAACATATCTAAATGAAATTTACTAACAAGTTTAACCGGGGATTAATAATACAATTTGAAATTACGGGATAATATAGTAAATTACCATATCAACTGATATATCTGTAACCTCCCGCGTTACTCTCACTCATCTACTCTGCTGTATCTGCTCCGACGAACTTCGTCGCCGTCGCCGTCGCCGCCGACTTCACGCCGGTCACCGGCTTTCTTATTTGTGCTTCTGATCCCTTCATATTTCGTGAATTTACTGGTCAGTTACTCTAATGGCTTGTCCAAATCCGTTGTTTCATTAGGGCTTTTCTGGAAGAAATTTGTTTTAGTTTGGTAACTTTACTTCGAAATTTACTTTGTTTTTTTCATTATTATTTTTGCTAAAATAATGAATTTGGTGAATTTTGCTCTTAAGTATGGTTGAATTGTTTGTTTAGAAACGAATTTGGATGAATTTACTTGGTTTTTTACTCTTCTTTTGATTTCTCTTTGCTTAAAAAAAAAGAATTTGATTGAATTTTGCTGTTAATTGTGGTTGAATTTACGTATTTTATTGTTCTTGTTTTAATTTCTGTCTGCTAAAGAAATGAATTTGGTGAATCTTGCTGTTAATTATTGTAGAATTGTTTGTTAATTCGAAAGTTAACTTTTTTTTATTTAGTGTTGAAGATTTGCTTCGACTTTATATTCATCAAATGAGTTCTAGTTATTGTTTTGAGTTCACCTTTTACTTTTTGGATGAAAAATTCGATTTTTTTCATTTCTGGGTTTTGAGTGTTTTGTCTTACTATGTTGTTCGTATTTGGCTTGAATTTTAAGTGTACTAAAAACTGAGAATTTTGAATCTTGTATCAGTTTTAGTTGGATAGATGTTTTGATTTCGGATTTAGTTTAAAGTTTGCTTGTTAGGTTTAGACTTCGTGATTCTGGTAGCATTCGACGTGTAACTTAAGTGAATTCAAAAAGATGTACTTGATTTGGTTTTAGATTTAGCTGTGGATGAGTAATAAGTGTTTTACGTCGTTATTATCTTGTTCACATTACTCATGGATTGTGAATAGTCATACCTCTTGTTTGTAGATTTTGTTCGGTCGAGTAAGTATTTCCTGCATGCTAGCCATGAAAAACACTACTCCCTCCATTTCAAAATAAATGAATTGTTGAGCTATTTTTCAATGTTAAAAATAAATGAATTGTTCATTTTTCAAGAGACATGTTGAAATTTCTTTCAATTTTACCCTTTCATTTAATGAGTTTCTTAAGTACTTCACATTTTCTTGGAGAGTAATTTAAGAACAGTTAAAAGGGTAATACTGGAAAGTAACCTACAATTTATGTCCTAAAAGATTTTTCTCAAGGGGTGTGTCATACCTCAACAATTCAATTATTTTGGAATGGAGGGAGTACTTTTTAAGGTGCTCTGTTTGTCCATATCAATTTACGTGGCCTACTTATGGTCTATTTTTGAAACCACCTCTTTACTTGCACAAGGTAGGGTTAAGATTGCATATACACCATCCTCCCGGAACCCACTTGGGGGATTACATTGGCTATGTTGTTGTTTGTTTGCTCTACTCAGACTTCAGTGCGAAAAGGCCACCCTTACATTCTTTCAATGAATTTCAAAATATGTACCTGATTTAGTGAGTTCAAAAAATAATAAGTGTTTCACATCGTTATTATCTTTTTCTCATTACCCACTGGTTGTGAAAGTAATACCTCTTCTTTGTAGGTTGTGTTAGGTCGAGCAAGCGTCCCCTGCACACCAACCAGGAAAACACACTACTTTTTAAGGTGCTTTGTTTCCCATATCAATTTCCATGGCCATACATATGGTCTATTGTAGGACAGAACTTCACTTGTGGTAAGGCCGAGTCTAGGGTCTTTTGGAAACAACCGCTTTGCCTGCACAAGGTACGGTTAAGGCTGCGCAGAGCTAAGTTGCTTGGACTCGGGTGTGGATGTCCGATACGAGTTCGGATGTCTGATGTGGCTGCGGATCTAGAGGCCTGAAGTTTAAGTTTCGGGGATACAGATCTAGGTATGGATACGAGTGCAGGGGTTTGGTTAACAATAATTCAAATTTCTAAAAATAGAGTTCTATAACAAAAAATTATGAGATATCATGTGGAGAACTTAAGGAGAAAATATTTATCGAGAGGAAAATCCTAGAAGGAGTCAAGTAGGTAAAAGGAAAAGGAACGGCATAGAGACTTCTATATATAAGGTATTCCATTTTCTCCAAGTACCAAATCGTTCACTCCTTTTCATTGAATTAGTTTGGAGTTTTGATTTTAGTTAAAGTATCTAAAATCAGTTGACCAGATCGGGTATGAATCCCACAAGCACATCCACGCCTATGTCGTGTCAACACGAGTGCACACCGAAAGTGAAGAGTCCGTGTAACTTAGGTGTAGACATCACCCTACCCAGGCCTTATGCGTGGGATTACACTGGCTATGTTGTTTATTTGTTATACTCAAACTTCAGTGAGAAAATGCCACCCTTATGTTCCTTCAAATGAATTCTAAAACATGTACTTGATCTAGTGAATTCAAAAAATAACAAGTGTTTCACATCGTTATTATCTTGTTCACATTACTCATTGGTTGCGAAAGTAATACCTCTTCTTTGTAGGTTGTGTCGGTCGAGTAAGCATGTCCTGCACACCAGCCATGAAAACATACTGCTTTTTAAGGTCCTTTGTTCCCATATCAATTTCCATGGCCATACTTATGGCCTACTTTAGGACAAATATACTCGGACTGCACTTGTGATAAGGCCGACTCTAGGGTCTTTTGGAAACAACCACTTTGCCTGCATATGGTACGACTAAGGCTGCGTAGACACCACCCTACCCAGACCCCACTTGTGGGATTACACTGGTTATGTTGTTTGTTTGTTTGCTATACTCGGGCTTTAATGCGAGAAGGCCACTATTACGTACTTTCCATACTATCCTATCTGATAGTTATTGTTGACCTTAAAAGCTACTTCCTTAGGTGCATTTTAATTGTCATGTTTTGTTTTGCACACCCCTTAAGAAAAACATTAATTAGTGGGTATTAAGGTATCTTTGTTTATTGCTTCTCTCAAGTTAATACTTCCCTCTTTTGTACCACATTAATATCTCTCCAACTAATTATACCTTAAAAAGGGTTGTCTGGTGCACTAAAACTTCCACTATGCATGGGGTCCAAGGAAGGGCCGAACCACAAGGGTCTATTGTAAACAGCGTTACCATACATTTCTGCGAGAGGTTGTTTTCACGGCTTGAACCCGTGACCTCCTGATCACACAATAACAACAATAACAACATTACCTGGTACTCCTAGGCTCCCCTTCATACTAATTCTACCATATTTTTTAAATGACTACTATTTTGCTCCATCTATTTTTAGTAAGAATGTCAAGTAAAATGGACCGAAGGAATAACTATTATCTACAGGTAGCTTCTCATTCCTCCATTCCAGTTACTTCACCTCTTTCCCTAATCATTGCACCTTATTCCGAGGGAAATATTCCATTATTGACTAGACCAGTAATCTTCTACTTTGGCATTGTGATTTTTTACTTTGTTGAAAATGGTGAACTGATCTTTTAAAAATATTTTTTTCCATCATCACCCATATTGATGTAAATGTGCTCTAAGAGTGTTCTCTATAAATTCCTGATATATTTCTGTAAAGAATGAATTTTGGGCCTAACTCAACCTCAAAAGCTAGCTCATCAGGGGAGGATTGTCCAAGTCCATATAAGGAGATCAATTACCCATCCCTTTTCTGTTGTGGGATACTTAACACTCCCCCGCACGCCCATGCCTCACTAACTGGAGCATGAACAATATAATATAGGGGCCCAACATCGGTGAACAAAGATTGGGATAGGCCTGACTCTGATACCATGTGAAGAAATATAAAAGAAGAATATTATTGAATTGTTGTGTCTACATTATTACATTGAGACTCTATTTGTAGACACTACATTCCTATCCTTTTCCGAATAGGTAACTACATTACAATCTCAAAAGCTAGCTCATGAGGGGAGGATTGTCCAAGTCCATATAAGGAGACCAATTACCCATCCCTATTCCGATATGGGATACTTAACAACTTCCAATTCCCAGCTCTTCTTAAATCACCATTCTTCAAAATGTGTGTGATACACTAATTTATTAGCTTAGCTTTCAGTGTTTTCTCCATGTTTATTATTTGTTTTCCATCCGGTAATTCTCTTTGTTTTCCGTTTTTCGTGGGGTAACTATCGGATTGTATTAATTACCAAGCATGTATTTACAAAACAGCAAGGCTATAACTCATCCTGCTAACCTGAAAGGAAGCTCTTCTTGAACACCAATTAAAACAATTGATAACAAGAAATAACTGCTATAAAAGAACAGCCAATAATAAGAAGCTACTGCTTGACACTATACTTCAGAATTCATCTCGATTACTGCTTTAGAAGCTGCAGCTTATCAGCTTCTCCTCTTGGCTTCAGAAGCTCGAACATTGCATATACGAGCAATCTCTTCTGCAATTTGTTTACATTTTGTCACCTTCCCTTCAAAAATCCTAGCATTCCGTTCTGTCCATATAGCAAGTATAAACTCTGCATATCCATGGACCATGACAATGAAAAGTGCCTGCTTGGTTCTCCCTTTAGTTCCTTTCAATGCAGTTTGGTACTGGAGCAACCATTATTACTTTCTGTAATTTGAAAAGTGACTTGTTCCTGTTTTTTTCATGCTGCTTAGGTCAAGGTTGACATTTAACTGGGACGAGCAATAATAGGCTAAATGGTCATTCTCTCAGATTAGCTTTACAGGTACACTCGAGAAATATTTTGAATGCAGATAAAGTGGTGGATAACGTGTGGTAGAGAAAACTGAATGGTCGAAGTTTTGAACTTGGTCTTAAGATTATCCATTAGAGGGTAGGATGTCTAAGGAAGTGGGAATTTTGTGGTTGCATTATCAGACACTTCATTGGTCCAGCAATGGCATAAATAAAATTGCTGAAGTCCTTAAGTTATGTATTTTATTTTCATGAACTTCCTTTTAATCATCATTCACCATGATAAATCATAATTCCTGTGAACTTTCTCCTGTTGCATCCATTAAAAAATAATGTGCATCACAGCTGGAAAAACCTTTGATATGTGTGCTTTTGTTATAGGTAGTTCCTACATGTTGCTTGTTAAAGTTTAAAGCTATATACAAACTAGGATTGAAAGATTATAGCCTTACACTTATGGTCATCCAGATTTTCATTTCTTAGCTCATATGAAAATGAAGAATCATATTTCAGGGAATAAAGGATACTAGTCAAAATTTTTGAACCAAGTACAATCGTGTATTTGGGGGTGGAGGGGTGGGGGTGGTAAAGCAAGTACTACATTCTTAAACATGTGATGCGGTATTTAATAAATCTTAGCCTGCAATTTTCTACTTTGTATATCAGCTTCTCTGCACATTAATTGATTCCTTATTTTACCATTATTAGGTTATAATCCATCAGTTGTATAGCCAGTGCCAGTCAAAGTGATGCCTGCCATGAAGGTTCAGATACTAATTTCTTCCAGTTCATACTCTTTATTCCGCATGCTGTCTATATCAATTTAATATACAAAGATACTATACTGTGTGCTATATACTTATAAGAATATTGTTTTCTATAGTCTATACAAGTTACGTTTTTCATTCTACATATTGGAATCTCAACCATTCATGCTCTCTCTCTCTGTCTTTCTTTTTTGAATCAATGAAGCAAAATATCCAGACCTCTAAACGAGAAGGTTTGGTAAGTGGCATTTGGTGAAGTGGGGACGATTTGATATCCTGCACTAATGGTAAAGTGACAGCTTCTATAGAAACTCCAGTAAAGCCAAAAGACTAGCTAGCTAGTGGCTTGAATGATCGTCTGACTTCAGTTCCTATTGAGGATAACAGTGGGAATATTTTCTTTTGGAAGGATTTTTTTTTCTTCATTACTGTGGTGGGAACAAGGTGGCGTTTTATACTTTTTTTGGGTTAAGGGTGTGGTGGTGTTTGCTGGTTCCAAGTGGAATTCCAATTTGTCAAAATGCATTTATCACAGCTTTAAATCTTAAAATGCCTACTCCCTGGCATATTTTGATGTCCACTTGAATAATAGAATTGGATATCTGGGTTGAAGGCCGGAAAGAGCACATTTAGGAGCATTCCTAGTGGATAATCGAGGAAACATAACTTCTTGGAAGCTAATTAGTGGTTCCGGTGCAATATATTTTCCTTCTGATGTTACTCCAAATCAAGAAGTCTGAAGCTTTTTCAATTTGAATTATGTGTGCGTTTGTGATTCAGTAGCTTTTAAAACTTTTTATTTCTTATTCTGCAAGCTGGTTGTCTGATTTAGGCATTTCTTTTTGTTTCCACATTCTTTATTTCATGTTTGCAGAATGTGAAGCAGAGAGTTTGGTGATTCTTATTTCTGTTCAACTTAAATATATAGGGAATTGCAATCTATACACACTTATATTTTTTGCATTTGTAGCTAATCTAGGTGAGCCAAGGGTCTATCGGAAATAGTCTCTCTACTTTTTCGAGGTAGTGGTATGGACTGCGTACATTCTACCCTCCCTAGACCCCACTAGGTGGGAATATACCGGGTTTGTTGTTGTTGTTGTAGCTAATCTAGGCAAATATAGTGCATATGTTTTCCTTGACTTCAATCCATCCACTACACACTTTAATTCCTAGGTAATGGTTCTAACTTTTTTGTCCTATTTGTTTAGTGAAAGTTCCTTGCATTTTATGTTGGCCCAAGATGCACTCAAGGGTGTGGTCTAGTAGTCAATGAAGTGGTAGGAAAACCATAAGGTCTCGGGTTCAAATCTTAGTGGAGGCAAAATAATTTGGGTAATTTTATTTGATAACCATGGTGTCTAGGCTAGCTTTCACGTACCCCGACTAAATCCACGGGATACCTGCCACCTCCAATCAGCTACAAATATCAGGTAACTCTGTCCACCAAGGCTAGGACAAAGGGGAAGAATCACCTAGTGTTTTTTTGTCTCTGCTGAGATTTAAAAGTTTTGGGTAATTTCCTTCCATTTTTTTGTGTGACATGTGCCTTGGCTCATGTCCTTATGCCGATAGTGAATATTTTCCTCCGTAATGCCGACAATGTTTGTTGGAACATTTTTTGGGTTAAGTTTTTTATTAGTTTCTATTTGATTCTCCTATATTTAATTCTTTTAATAATATATTGCTGCTAGAAAGATCCACTTGTTGTAGTTAGAAGCCCATTCCTTTTGTTTTTGTGGGTTGGGTTATCTTTTAGAAACAGAGGTTCTCTGTTTAGTTATTGTGCTTCTTATACTTATTTGACACGCATAAAAAGTTGGGATTGTCATTACTGATTCCAATCATCTCAATCAATTAATTGGGAAGAGATTACTTGTGAATGCAAAAAATATATTATCTTGTTAATATGCCAATTTTTTTCTGTGGCCAGACTGCTGTTCATGGTGGGATTGGGCACGTATTCAGCAAACTAATAAAGGAGATTGGTGATCCTGTTGACTTTGAGCTTCCAGATTGGTTAAATAAATGGCAATCAATGCCCTATATCTTTATTAGACGCAGTATCCTTTCATTTGATGGTCTTAATATTGGTTACCTATGATATTCTTCATCTATCTATTAGATGCTCCTTCATATTGAGATAATTTCCATCCTAACCCTAGACTGTTCGGTTCTGCATATCTTGGATAAGATCTTTGTGCATCACCTCATTTTTGCTTTTTCATTTAGGTTTTCTGTTTGACCTTCATAGTCTTTTATCTTTGTGATTTTTGCTTGTATCTTGCTCCTTTCCTCTTCTGTTGTATTAACTACTTGAAGATATCTACCTCATTAAGAAGGTAAAGCGACGTCTGGAAGATGATGGTATATTTTGTTCCTGCCGCTCAACGGGTGAAACTTCTGCTGTATGTGGCAAGGATTGTCTCTGTGGGTGAGGATGATTTATATTAGTTCCATTAGCAGTCAGGAAACTGGAAAAGTGCTGCGTACATTTGTGGAAATATCGGCTCTGTGACCTGGTTCATAAATTCTTTAATTTGAATTTTTAGTGGTTCTTTAGCTATCTATCGGAAACAGCCTTTCTACTTCTTTAGAGGTAGAGGTATGGACTGCGTACATCTTATCCCCCAGACCCCACCAGGTGGGAATACACTGGGTTTGTTGTTGTTGTTGTAGTGGTTCTTTAGCTGACAGCTTCCTGCTGTTACATGCATTCCCTTTTCCATTTATGTCTATCTGAATATATTGTATAATGTATATAGCATGTTTTAGGCTCTTGGCATTTTGTGCTTAAAATAAATCCTGGTGACGTTTCCTGCTTATATTCTTGTGGTAGTCGTCTATTTGTCCGATACTTCCATGGTGTAATTCCTAGGAGCAGACTTAGAGGAGGCAGTAGAAAAAGGTTTAGGTTCCTTTTCTTTTTCTTTTTCTTGTTACTGTCTTTGGTAACGGGATTTTACCATTAAATAGGAACGAAGAGAAAAATGGAAAAGGGAAGGTTTTTGATGGTATTGGAACCATGCACCATTGTTGTCAAAGATGTGCTTAATCCCTAAAGCAAAGTGCAAAGCTATTGAGCGCTTCACCCACTTAATGTGCGGTTCAGTGTCGTCATTAAGCCTCTAAGGCATACTTTTCCTTGCTAATAACCTTTTTAGAAGAGGCGATACCAAACAATTGATATTTCCCTATATTCTTATTATTCTCTTTTTCAATTTCTGAGGGCCGGCCTTGGCTCAGCGGTAAGCTTGCTTACCGTGGTGTGCTGAGGTCGGGGGTTCGAAACGCCCCTCCAGCGAAGCTGGGGTGAGGGCGCGTAGGTAAGGCCAATTGGTCGCCCCCCTCCCCGACACCTACGGAGTAGGTATGAACCGGGTCGTCCCTCTCTTTTTCAATTTCTGACAGAAATGTAAACAAAAATGCAAGGTAAGGCTGCGTACAATACACCCTTGTGGTGGGGCCCTTCCCTTGACCCTGCGCATAGAGGGAGCTTTAGTGCGCCGGGCTGCCCTTTTTCTTTGTCCATGTAGTTGGTATTCATGCTTATTATTATTAATCTTAAACTAAACATATATATATTTATATAGTTTCTCCATTTGCGCCTTTTTTCATTAAAGCTCACTCTTTATTTGCACTTTGCACTTAAACCTCCAACGGACCTTAGATATTTTTTGCACTTTTCGCTTTTGAAAACACTTCCATGCATCAAAGCGTTGCGACCAGTGGGTGCAACTCCAATCCTGGGTTAGGTTGTTTCAAAAGCTCATGTGACTAGTCTAGGCATTCATTTTCTTACGTTTAGATTCTTACGGTTTCATTCTTTTTTTTGGTTAATCGTTTATTGTTCTAGATTTCTTTGGCTGTTCTTTTAGATGGGTGATATGTATTTAATTGATTGGAAGGATGAGCAGCTTTAAGATTTTATTTCAGCATTTCATTTGGGACATTTGAAACAGCTTTATGAAGTGCATAATTTGTTTTCTCGGACTCTTTTTTAATTTTACAGCATGCTGTTGTCTAGCT
Organism: Capsicum baccatum var. pendulum; assembly: GCA_030864225.1. Classification (NCBI taxonomy): domain Eukaryota; kingdom Viridiplantae; phylum Streptophyta; class Magnoliopsida; order Solanales; family Solanaceae; genus Capsicum; species Capsicum baccatum. The sequence goes on along the minus strand of CM061561.1, from coordinate 4,472,218 downwards.
GCTCCTCGGGTTGTCAATGTGGGAGTTCTTGTCTGAATAAGCCATTCCATCAACGTCCTGTGAAAAAGATGAAATTAGTGAAGGTAGACACTTCAAGAACTTTGAGCAGCTTCAGAATCAGCTAATTGAACAAATATCACCTGATGAACACATTTAACTGCTTAATTGTTTTGAATTTCTTCTCATTGAGATGACACTTTGTGATGCCTTGTGGAGACTTTTGTAATTCTGTATTGTTCTATTTTGCAGCACCTCATTGGTACTTGCTTCAGTAAAATTTACTTAAATAACCAAATAAAATTGTTTTTAACTTCTTTGGACGAGTCATATATCATCTTTAGACAACTGACACTGAAAAGTTAAAATAGAACCTTTGAGGACACAAGGGTGTTGACTTAGTGTTCAATGAAATGGGTTGAGCACCATGAGGTCTTATATTCCGCAGAGAGAAGGCACTGGGTGATGTCTTTCTATTTGTTCTAGCCTTGGTGGACTAGGTGGAAAGTTACCTGGTACTTGTAACTGGTGGAAGATGACAGGTATCCCGTGGAATTAGTCGAGGTGCACGCAAGCTGGCCCGACACCATGGTTATTAAAAAAGAGATAAAAAGAACCTCCTTTCTTTGCCATTTTTCAGGAGTGTACATTGTTGGACTAAAAGTTGATTGTTGACCTTGAGCTATGGTTTTGCCATAGACTTTTCACTTCGCTGTATTCTCCATTCAATCATATTATCCTATGTGATTATAACCGTCACAAATGATACTTGGATGATGTGGGTTATATGTTGATTATAGTGTGTCAAACCCAATATGTATTTGTCAATTTGACACTGGCTGAAAATTTTCTAATTTTGCTAGCAAAATTAGAATGGAATAAGGTAAACCGGTTTGTATCTTTGGGACAAAAATTCATGCTAATTTTCTTAAAGGTAGAATGCTTAGAAGTTTCACTATTTTTCTAACACTTTGTACTCTTCATTTTCGGCATCTGCTGGATGACATCAATGAAATCAATTACTTTATCAAAAAAGGGAGAATGAAGGAAATTTCACCAATGTTCTTGTTTGTGGTTTATTTCTTTAAGGGTTGCTGAATTATCCTTGTGGCGGTCACAATTCCCTATTCCTTCGTTTTGTTTATTACGCTTATGTTTGTCCACTGCCCATTTTATGACCAGAGAAATACTACCTAAAATCAGTTTCCTAGAGAGTTACAGCTTTTCTGTCATCAAGATAGTGACACTCATCCTGTTTACTGTTTTTGACCAAAACAGTGAATACCATTTCAACTTGGTCTCTTGAACTTAGACCCTGATCAGGAATTAGTAAATCAATGTTTAACCCTGCATAGATGAACCTGATTTCTGATGATTTCTAGAGAATTTCTGTTGAGTAGTCTTGGAGTTACTACCTTCAAACAAAGGGTGTCCGAGGGGAGTGATTGTTGTATCTGTTTATTGTGTGATTTTGTTTCTTTCATGTATCTTGAAAAAAATATTGAAGAGGTTACATGTTCTCTTTTTATTGCTTTGCGTTCTTTTGAAAACTGTACATCAATCATATTCTTCCTCCATTTTTTGGTCATTATATAAATGGTTGGTTAAGTTTGTTGACATGTAACATGCAGACTGAGAAATGTGGGTCCGGAATTGTGGCAGATGAAGATATCAAACGAGGAGATTTTGTTATAGAGTATGTTGGAGAAGGTGAGGTTCTTTCACCTTTTGCTTATAGTTTGAGGAATAATTTATGTTTTGTGCATTGTGAACTTCATTTAGCAAAGGATATATGCTTAATACTGCAGTTATTGATGACAAAACATGCGAAGAGAGGCTCTGGAAAATGAAGCATAGTGGGGAAACAAACTTTTACTTGTGTGAAATCAATCGGGATATGGTGATTGATGCCACTTACAAGGGCAACAAATCCAGATACATTAATCATAGTTGTTGTCCAAATACTGAGATGCAGAAATGGTATAGAAATAGCTTAATAATCAATCATACTTCCATATTTTCAATCCCATTCCTGGAGATTCAACTCTATATACATTTCGTTTCATTTCTTTGTCCGGTGTATTTAGGATGATGGATGGTGAAACAAGAATTGGCATATTTGCGAAACGAGACATTAAAAGGGGTGAACATCTGACCTATGATTACAAGTAAGAGGCTGCACTTCAGTTTTACTTATTTGTCTTCCACTTGTAGGGTCGCAGTGTGTTATTCTTCTCAGAGTATAAATTCCTATAGAAGAAAACTTTCTCGGAATGTACATTGCCTATTTGAGTCTAACAAGTATAGCAGGTTTGTTCAATTTGGCGCCGATCAAGATTGCCATTGTGGTGCTGTAGGATGTAGGCGAAAGCTGGGGGTTAAACCTAACAAGCCAAAGCTCCCTGCTTCAGATGCTGCATTAAAGATAGTGGCATGTCAGGTGGCTGCCACTTCTCCTAAATTGAAAGCACTTCTATCTACACGTCATGTATGTATCTCTTACAATATCTATAACTTGAGTCTTGAGAGATGTTATTCTTGATGAGCTTCAGTAATTTGGCTGGAAACTTTACCTATCAAATAAATAATGATAATTATAATTGGCTTGGAAAATTCTCGACTAGATGCATATTTCATGTATGATAACTTACCTTTGCTGGGTTTCTGTGATTAACAGAGATGGCTATTATATTTGCATACATTCATTTACCTTTCTTTAGTCCTGTGTTTTGATTGAAGGTAGAGAAGTTCTCCTAAATTACAATCTATTAAAAAGTAGGCCCTTCGATCTTTCTGGCCAGTTGGACATATCGGTGGAAGAACTCTATTCTGATGCCTAATAATGTGACCATGACAATCAATATTCCCATGCATATGACAAGGTTTACTGTGATATTGAAATGTCAAAAATACTTATACATAGCTTGGGTCATGAGGGGGTAAATATGTGTGTGCGTGTCTGGGGGAGGGGGATTTGAGCTGTGGCAGAAGGGCTGGGGGGGGGGGGGGGGGGATAGTACATAAAAAGTGTGTTCTGAGTTGAATGATCTGCAGGGTCTAATTTTGTTTGGCAGTGGCCAGTATCCTCGCTAGACTCGGATTTATGAGCCATTACAAAGTTAAGAGTGTCGATTTTTGTCTCAGTTTTACAAACTTAGATGATAAATGGAGACCTGGATTCTGGAGGAATGCTTTTGGCAACTTTAGTCCTTTACTCTTAGTAGACTAGTCATTTCGTATCTAAAATTAAACAACAACAACAACAAACCCAGTGTATTCCCACATATAGCTAATTATTCTTACCTTTCTATGTATCTGTCTGCTTTGCTGCCGTTATTTGCAGTATGTCATAAGGATTGAAGGAGTTGCATACATTATCTCCCCTAGTAGGACATTTTAAATGAAAGTAATACACACATCAAGTCTTGGTTTTACAAAAGCATGTCGGTTTATGCTTTCGTCACTATGTGCTTGAATCTTGAACATTTTTCTTTTACAATAATGGACTTGATAGCTTAATTTAATCTTTTCACCAGGTTTATCAAACTGGAGTTCCTCCAATAGGTACGCTAATCTTGTTTGCAACTGACATGATCTTTGCATTGGTGACGTTAGTTTATCTTCCAAGTAACTTGGATCCTCTCTATTTAGGATGTTCAGGTTATGATCCTGACCTAGAACAAAGGCGACCTCGTAATTGCATTGGTCAAGTAATAAGAATAATCGGCTCCTCTGACACAAGGTATGTGATACTCACAAATTTGATTTATCATGGAGTTGTAACTCTTTTTCAATGTATACCAGAGTGTGGGGGTGTTAGAGTGGTCCACGTTGATTAGAGGACTGGGTTGTCGTCTTCTTATTTTGGACAATTCCCACTTCTAGAGTTAGGTTTTGAGGTTGAGATAGGGCAAATTTCATGAAAATGAAGCCATTCAACCTTTCTTTGATAACCAAAGCCATTTAATTTTTTTCAAAAGCTAATAAAAGATACCAATTAAATTCTATACAATTAAAGATACTAGATTCTAGGAACTTCCTCCAGGAAGCCCTCTCTTCAGTTGGCCATTATTCTTTGGGTGTCTCTCCTTTGCATGTTCAAGTTTTACTTTTTTCAGATCCCATTGGTAAGGATTCCTATGTACTCTATGTTTCTCAGGTCCTTTGGAATTGTACAGCGGTTTGATGCCATCACCAAAAAACATTTGGTAAGGGAGCTGTGAATTTTCTTCTTGTGTAATGGACTTGGTTAGATTTGTCTGATCTTTTATCTTCCTTATCCCCTTACAGATCATGTTTGAAGATGGCTGTGTTCAGTACCTTGACCTGTCGAAAGAAGACTGGGAATTCTGTAACTTTGTTGTGTAATCAGGTAAGCCAAATTTAAAAATTTGTAATTACTATGTCTTGAACTCTTTGTTTGCCTTCTGCTTCATTTCCTATTTGATTAGTGCAGTGGAAATCCCCCCAAAAAGTATTTCGTTATTTTATAATGGTCATCAGTAAGATAGGTAGAGGTCTCGAGCCGGGGGTCTATCGGAAATAGCCTTTCTACTTCTTTAGAGGTAGAGGTATGGACTGCGTACATCTTACCCCCCCAGACCCCATTATGTGGGAATACACTGGGTTTGTTGTTGTTGTTGTTGTTTGTCATCAGTAAGATAGGTGTTCATGTAACGTTAGTAAAAGAAATTATAGTAATTAAGCCACAGATATACACTTGAAGCTGGAAGAAAATGTTTGATTTTCACTGCGGTTCTTCTCTATTTGTTTAAGAATAACTAATCATATAAAGTTGAGTACTAAAGTAGTCACCTGGCTTCCCAACCTCTTCCCTGTAAAGGACCATTAGAGAAAAGGGTGGGCCGTATGTGAAGTGGGATTTTGTATCTCCTTGGTACCTTTTCATCATTTTTTCAAAATTTATGTCCAAGTTGGATCACATGTTAGTGGTGATCAAACTCCAGATAATGTCGCATCAAATTTCTCACTTCCGGTACTTTGCAGCCCTGCCTATATAAACCACTCAAATATATACTTTGAAAAAAGGCATCAATTGCTCAGAACATTTTTTCTCAGTGCTTTAGTCAGACAATAAGTTAATGTGTGCTTTCCTCTTCTGTACTATTTCAAACTGCCTCTTGGAATGTGTGGAGTCAGAAGACAGTCAAACACAGCCCAGCTTGTTTCGTGGCCTCCAAACTTGTTTCCTGGTAATCCGCAACGAATCTTCTCATAGGAAAAAACCAACTATCTAGCCTGTGTAGTGCAGTGTCATTGTAATTATTAGTAATCTTTAACATGTTCCTTCTGTGGCTTTCCAGAAGCAACATCTGTACAGAACTAAGAAGGGAAACCTAATTGCAGTGAGAACTTCAGCATATCTACTCTCCTAAATCTCACTCTGCCACCAATTACAACTTGAAAGCATATTTAAGTAAATTAACCGACCTTAATCTTTACAAGATGGAAGTCTAGTAGATCAGGTGTGCTACTCTTACCCTCTAACAACCAATCAACTTGCCATGCTTTTGTTTAGGCTCTCATACTATTTTCCCTACAAAGCTTGATTCACTAAACATACTTTCCCAGCAAGTGGCCCTCCAGACAGGATTGCCAACTATATACTCCATTGACCAACTACATTTTATGTTTCTTGCTACTTGGTAGAACCTTCAAGTATCATGCTAAGACAATCGTTTGTACCAAGCAACTATCATTGATAGATTGAAGGATAACTGCAAAGTATAATTTTACAGAAGTACTAAACTCTGTTCAGTTGGGATAACCTTTGTTTCTTTGCCAAATTATGTAGGCTTAACTGTTGTTGTGCAGCAGGTAGTAGCAGTCAGGATAGGAGATGCACAAGATTCAACCTCTGTAAGGATAGAGGATATTTCATGTCCAGCTTGAATGACTATGTTGTACCAAATATATAAGTTTCATTTTACAGCCTTTTTAAATAATAAAACTGTAGTTTTTGATGAATTCTTTTCCAATGTAAGCATTAAACCAAAGTTAGGAAACATTCTTTACAATGTAGCATAGCAAATGCACCTATAGTTAACCTTGTATCATAAACAATTCTTGATGTTGTCTCACTAACTTTGTAATTTACAACTACCCCCAACAATAACAGCATACCCAATGTAACGTTTGGGAGGATGGCGTGTGCACAGTCTTGTCCTTTATCCAGCGTAAAGGTAGGGAGGGAGGTTGTTTTCATAATGAATAGTAGTTAGCTAAGTGGAATAGCATAATAATTTCAAATTCATCTAGATCCGTTGCTTACAACTTGACCACCCATACCTCAATAATGAACAAAACCAACTGTAGAAAATAAATTATAAACATAAATAAGAGCCTCAAACATTGAATTTTGAATTATTCAACCGTTGGGAGTGTTGGAAATATCACATTTTCCTCAATAAAAAACACAAGAAAATGACCAATCATTGGTGTCATAAGCAAATAGTATATCATACACCTAATACTTCCTCCTATTCTCTCTTTTTTCAAAAGTGATGGGTTCGAGTCAATTTGTACGTACTTTTAATTATCTATTATCTCTTGTCAGTTTGAATATCGGATAATTTTGTTTGTCAAAACTCAAACAAATGAGAAGAAAACCTTGATTTCAAATTCGAAATAATTTCTGATTAGTGTTGAAGGGATACTTGGTGTTCTCTCGTTTGATTCAATTTTCAATTTGGATTTCATTATTCTCGTGCAATGAAATTCGGGACAAAAACCGTTGCCTAAATCTCTGATTAACAATGAAGGAATACGTATCGGCCCGACCTTTTGGTGGTAAGTGGGGTCACAGTTGGCCACCTAAAAGCCTCTTTGTGGCACACAGACATGTGCACCACCTGATGTCCATTTGAAACAAACCAAAAAGCTAAAGTAATTACTATATGAATCCATTATGGATATGATTGATTATGACCCCTTCCCACATCTTTGATTCTTGTTTCATCAGATCGGATAATACAATATATACTTGTATATTATAGATATTATATATTATATATATTATATGTATAGTACTCCATATGTATGTATGCACTCTATAATTTGTTGGTTACTATTGTGGCCTGCTCAATTGGAATCATCTTAACACGTAAATCAAGGAGACGACCAGTAAACATTTCTTTGGTTGATGAAATAATTATTTATATATACTTACATACACTATAAATCTTTTTATTTCATAAAATATAGTAATAAATTAATTTACATCGTATTAAAAACTCTTGTTATGCTTCAATTAAAGGAAAAATCGGATCAAAGATTATTTTCACACTTAAATATGAAATCTCTTGATCAATAACTTTTATAACATTAATTATATTATATAAAATTTAAAAGGTCAAAATATAATACTACTTAGTAATATACTTTTAATAACTTTTCAAAATTAGTAAATACTTTTTACAAAGAGATACTAATTTTTTTTTTCCATTCCTATATCCTAATTTTCTTTTCATGTGCTTTTGTCTTTGATTCTTGATGAATCTCAATCCAATAACTACCCAATTATTGGTCACTCTTTATTAATCAAAACCTTTTCTTGGTCATTTTTTTTTGCTCTCTCCTATATATTTGCTCTTCACTTTTTTCCCATTTGTTTTTTTTTTCTTATTAAAAGATCAAATTTTGAGTGTATATGATGGTGTTTTCCCTATTGGGTTGATTAGAATATGCAAAAATTTCATCTGGGTCTTGCTTTTCTTGGTTAGTGCGCTCCTTGACCCCCCCTCCCCCCTCCCCTTTCCCCCCGTCTTCTTTTTGATTTTTGGTATTGATTTCTTGTTCTTTAGAAGGTTAAATTTTGTGGGTTGTTAATGGTTTTGATTATTTTGTTGGTTTGAACATGTAGTATATGTTGTTGTTGTTGTGTGTGTTTTTTGTTGAAATTTTGGTGTTTTTGATGAACATGTGGCATATGATGTTGTTGTTGTTGGTGGGGTGTGTGTGCGTGTTTTGTTGAAATTTTGGTGTTTTTGATGAACATGTGGCATATGGTGTTGTTGTTGGTGGTGGGGTGTGTGTGTGTGTTGTTGAAATTTTGGTGTTTTTGATGAACATGTGGCATATGTTGTTGTTGGTGGTGGTGGTGTGTGTGTGCGCGCACGTCTGTTGATGAAATTTTGGTGTTTTTGATGAACTGTCAATATCATTTTTCTTTTCTGGGAAGTTTTTGTTCTAATGGAATTGTTTGAAAATCTGAGAATTTTTGCAAAAAGGTGAATAAAAAGATTTTTTTTGGGTCAAGGCTAGGTATTTTCTCTTTCAGACAAGTAGTATAGTTTGGATCTTGGAATGTTTTGATTCCATAAAAGAGAAAGGTTGATTCTTTTTCTGTTTTTTTTCATGTTTATGGAAATTGTTGTGAGCTCACTAATAAGTGTTCATTTGTAGATTTTGGTTTAAATTTTATGTTTTTTCTGTAGTGTCTCATCAAAAAATTGTGAATAATGTGTTGCTCAAGAGAATTTGCTTCCTATGTATGAATTTTTTCGAAAGATTCCTGTACCACCTTGTTATAGTGTGATGATGAAAAGGAAAAGGGATTCTTTATTTCAAATATTTATATACTTACCAAGTTATGTTTCCACTTTCTTTGGCAGGACTAGGAGCATCGAGGTAGGTGGTTAAAATTTGAGGGGGGATATACATTTGTTCACAGCTTTGTACACGTAATAAGTCTTTAATACATGGCTCCCGGAGGAAGCAGTTACCAGGATATTGGTGATTCGCTTAATGCATATGCCGATTATGGTATTGCACCCAAAAATGCTGAATCCAAAAGCTCCCCATTTAGAAAATCTACAGCTGTTAATATTATTGGTGGGAATCATGGAACAAGAGCTAATACAGCTGTTCATGAGCTACTTGAATGCCCTGTTTGTATGAATCTAATGTACCCTCCAATTCATCAGGTACATTATATAGCTTATTTGGAAATGATACATTTGGAATTAAAGTGATTCAAGATTCTTGAAAGCTATTTTACTCCCAAAATATTCAACGTTAGGGGCATTAACTAATAAGGTTGAGGTTGAAATCAGCGATGCAAACATACCAGCACTAACTCATTTCCCATCAAAACATCTAAGTTAATCATGCTTGGCGAGAGTAGTACTAGGATGGCTGGACCCTGGAAGTCCTCGTGTTGCATCCCTCCTTTCCATGCCCCACTTGTGGGATTACACTGGATTTGTTGTTGTTGGAGGTTGAAATTGGTCAAGTTTCTAGATTCAAATGGATTTAGAAACTCATGACCTAATAGTAATTTGTGAGCCTGAATAGAGTTTATCTTTTGCATACTTTGGCACTGAGATTGTTGAGGTGTAAGCTAAAAGAAATGTGATTCTTCTTCATATAATGATGCTAATGACCCAAACATATACAATCTACAATACTAGCGTAAGCCTTAATATAGAGTAGACTAACATTCATTTTCTCTCATTAATGTGCAAAAAGTACATACAAAAATATTGGCGTGGCATTAAGTGCTGATGCAATATTTCCAGAAATGTCATTGCCTCCTGGAGTTTGACAAACTGAACATGTTATGTGTTATATTTTCTCCTTAATGAGGAATTGGCTGTTTTTGAATAGCTTTCAAGTCATTGGGACATAAATTCAAGTCCTGAAAAGCTCTTCCTTAGGATTTGAACTTTTCTTCGAATTAGATTTATGAGAGATAGGTGAAAGTTTTCTGCTTTTTCAATGCATGCTTTATTTTCTAACAATAAAAGGCAATTCCTCAGCAATTATTTTCTAACATGTTATGTTTATACATGCTTTATTGCTTCAGCATAAACATATTAAGTTATAGACTATAAACTCTATATATCTGAAAACTTCAGACATATTCCATGCATATTAAAGAAATTATGTGATAAGAGCTGATGTAACATTGCATTTTATGTTGTATAAAAGATGCCAAAAGCAATAGTCTTTTTTGTTTATTCGGGATAGAAAAGTTGAATAGTTGGCCTTGAGAAATGTAGAAGTGTGAGTTAAAATAGTTCTTACATCACATTTATTAGAAAAATAAATTAAAAAGAAGTGTATACAGGAGCTAGCATAGACCATAGTTGGAAAGTTGGCCTTGAGAAATACAGAAGTGTGAGCTAATCTTTGTTTTTACATTACGTTTGTTTAAACAACTACATATATTTGACTAGTAGCCTTTAATTCCTAGTTCGTTTTGGTGCACCCATGTGGCCTGTTTGTATATAATATAATAAGAGCGGTTTCGTTTATAGAAAATTACATTTTGTAACAGATTCTCTTTTTTGTAGTGTATTCCTTGTATGCGAGATTACACTGGTATGTTGTTGTATACAAGAGATTTTTCCATCATAAATAGAATTATTTACCTTATAAAAGAAAAGGGCAGCCCGGTGCATAAAGCGTACCACATTGGCCCATTCACACTGGGTTCGGGTAAGGCCTCACCCAAGGGGTTGTGATGTAGGCAGCCTACCGTAATACAAGCATCAGTGGCTGATTCCACGGTTCAAATCCATGACCTATAGGTCACATGGAGACAACTTTATCCTTACTCCAAGGTTCTCCGTCATTCATTTTATCAAAAAAAAAAAAAAAAAAAAGAAAAACAAGGACCTTCACTTTTAGTAAATTGGGTAAATGTTACTGAAACTAGAATGCAGGATGTCAACATTTTGGAGATACGGAGCATTTATTATTAAAAGTAAAAAAAGCTCTATCGAGTAATCTTATATTTCTGTCACTTTAGTTAAGTTGTCATATTCTTTTTGGCCTTTTATTAATTTCACTCTCAACAGTCAACTCAAATTTTTTCATCTTCCATGTGTGAAGTGTCCAAATGGTCATACTTTATGCCTGAAGTGCAAGTCAAAAGTCCATGTATGCCCAATTTGTCGCCACGAGCTTGGAAACATAAGATGTCTAGCATTGGAGAAAATTGCAGAGTCACTTGAGTTGCCATGCCGAAACCAAAGTTTTGGCTGTCAAGATATATTCACTTATCATAGTAGGCTTCGACATGAGCAGAACTGCAGATTTCGTCCATACAACTGCCCTTATGCAGGATCCGAATGTACTGTTACTGGTGATATTCAGTCCCTTGTTGCACACCTCAAAGATGATCACAAGGTTGACATGCACGACGGCTGTACCTTCAACCATCGCTATGTCAAATCTAATCCTCAAGATGTTGAGAATGCTACATGGATGTTGACTGTGAGTTCTCTCTCTCTCTCCCCCCTTCATTCCTTTTTTCCTTATTTTAGAGAGGCCAGAGGATGCTAAGTTAACTCGTAGTTCAGTGCTCAATTTGATGGTGTTCTACACTAATTGTCTGCTAGTATTTGCAAGCCTTCGTCATGATAGAATTGCATAACTTCATCAATCAAATACCATACTACCAATTCAAGGCTCAAAGCAGACGTCAAACTAATTAATAAGGATTTTTAGTTTTAACCTCTTGAAATGAAATGTACTAGATAAAATGCCTTACGTGAGGGTTGAAAGAGTTAGTTGTTAAGCTCTTTTCCTAGTGCAGAAATGCGATTCTGCCATGTCTCGAGTAGACGATAAGAACCATATTTGGTGCATCTCTGCAGTCTGATGATAACATCCATGGACTGTATTCATCGTAACATGTTATGCATGAATACTCACTCAAATTCTCACTTGCATCTTTATCTCCTTAAGTGGAAGCGCCTATCACAACATTTACCGCACCAGTTTCATGTGAGTACCAACCTTTTTCGCATGCTGAATATCAGCTATTGAAGAGATGGGTGTTGCCATCTGAATACTTCAGTCTCCACCATGCTGTTTATTTTAAGTGTGGTTTCATCAAGAATTAACCAGAAGTGAGTTTATCACACAAGGCAATGATACATTCAACCTTAAATTGATGCAAGATAAGAAGAGATGGAGCTGATTAAAAGTGATGAAAGCTGATTCAGCAATTAGTTGGTTAAGATTTGAAGTCCGTTAGGCGGTTAGCATTTATATTTCTGTTAATACTGTTCACAGAAACAATTAACTCTGTGCAGTACTGTTCCATTAATTCAGTTAGTAGTTAGTTAGTAGCTACGATGAATCGTTTCAGCTGTATTAGCCTATAAATACCAATGTAACACAGCAATGAACTCATTCATGAATACAAGATCAATTTGCTCCTCTCTCTCAATTCTTCTCTTAGCTAAAGATCTCGTTTATACCTGATTTTAGTTCCACTTTTCCCCGAGTTAAACTCCTGGAATTATTCTAATCCCTACTAGATTGCCATTTCTGGCACCATAAATAGTAATCAAAAAGCGAAAAACAAACACTACCAAGGTAGATCACCTGCCTTGAAAAGAAAGGAAGTAGAAATCTGCACAGTTCATTTCTCCACCTATTTCAACAACCCAAAGTTAATAGACTTTCTAGAAAGAGGAACCGTCAACAGAAATAGCGGTAAGATTCACAGACCCCTTGAAGTCAACATTGAAAAACAATTTTAGGAACCCTGCGAATCATCCAGGAAGATCTTGAACGAAAGAAACTACCAACTCAAATCCCCCTAAAGTTGAATTCAGTGGTAGATTGAAATACTGAAGCAGTTTTCCATGGAAGGACACAGGATTGCATCTCATCTCTGCCAACGAGGTTTTCCTTAAAATGTTGGCACTGTTCTTCTAGTAACTCTATTGATGTTATTGCGTTTATAAGAAAACAACAAAACAAAGGAAATCCTAACATATCTTGATGTTATATTGCATTTAAGAAGAAAACAAAAATAAAGGGAGTCCTTATATGACATGATATAGTAGTATTCCGAAGAATAATGTTAGAGATTTGAAATACGTGTTTAGCATGGCAAAATTTAATAGTTTTTCATGACAAGTTTAGTAGTATTATCGGTAAAGGCATTTTGATGAAATAGTGTATATTTGTATTGCATTATGTTTCTCATTTAGAATTTGGTCTCATCATTCCTCGTCATATTCTCATTATAGTTACTCAAGGAGGCTTAAATTGCTTCTACTATTAAAACTTACAACCAGTGTGTCTTCTTTTGTGGTTGAAAAGGAAAGCAGAGATATAAATTGAAGTCTGTTCTTCCAATATTTCATAAATATTCTGAATAAGCACTTGTATTTAAGGTTGGAAATTGTTTAACATGTTTTTTACTAGGGAGAAAACCATTGTCTGACAACATGGATCATTTAAGTAGTATTTCTTTGGCTATTATGTGGAATAGGTTTTCAACTGTTTCGGTCACCAATTCTGCTTGCACTTTGAGGCTTTTAATGTTGGAGTGGCACCAGTATACATGGCGTTCCTTCGTTTTATGGGTGATGATGATGATGCAAAAAAATTTAGTTATAGTCTTGAAGTAGGTGGATTTGGCAGAAAGTTACTATGGCAAGGAGTTCCTAGGAGCATCCGTGATAGTCATAAAACTGTCCGAGACAGTTTAGACGGGCTGCTCATTCAAAGGAGCATGGCACTCTTCTTCTCTGGTGGTGACCGAAAGGAGCTAAAGCTGAAGGTGGCTGGGCGCATTTGGAGAGAACCGTTGTAAAGTAGAAAACGCTATCTTCTTCCCCAGGTTAGCATCAATCTGAAGGCTTGTCGTTATATATCACAGTAGATTTCCTCCCAGAGGGCCATGAGTCTAGTTAGTTATTTCTGGTTGACGGGTGGTTTATTTTTTGTTATTCTTGTAAAAATATAAAAGCTGTAGATGGTTCTATATAGGTTCAGATTTTTGAATCAATCAATGTGTATTGAATCTCAACTGTTGGCCATGCATTCTGTTAATGCTGGTTCTGTATCTAATACTGTTAGGCATTTAGGCTTTTTGACAATCTGTGCAGAATCATGTAGCTTGCAAAGGGATGCATCATGTGAACTCTGTTTTATGATGAATAATAGCAACTCCATAAAAAGCATTTAGTCCATTTTCTCTTACATTGAACCACTTCAATATATATGTGCAAAATGTTTTCATGGACAGTTCCGTCATGAACCAGTGAATAACTCGTATGAACTTGCCCTTGGAAGGGAACAACTGCTAAGATACGTTAATACCCCAAAAGGAGGATTCCACCCAAAGAGGGGCATGTATTTGATTAGCGAGTTGGTTAAGCAATAGCTTACCAAAATGGCTCCGGCGGCCTTGCCGGACCACCCAGATCCGCTCCACAGCCCGTTGGGGCTGCCTGTCAAATTTCGCCCAGATCTAGGCCTGGGCTCCAGGCCCACCTCCTGAACCGTGGGGCCAACACCCACTGAAGGTCGCCAAAAATGGTTCGTTCGCAGCGTTTCGTCCGTTTTACTTGCAAAATGGCCTTAGGGGCCTCGTTGGGGGCTGTCGGTTGATTTTCACCCAGATTCGGGGTTGGGCCCTGGCCCATACCCCAAACCGTGGGCTAACACCCGCTGAAAGTTGCCAAAAATGATTTGTTCGTGCCGTTTTTCCCGTTTGACTTGAAAAATAGTCCCAACGGCCTCGTCAGACTACCCAGATTTGTTCCATAGCCCGTCGAGGATGCGGGTTAATTTTTGCACGGTCCGGGCTTGGGCCTCGAGCCCACACCCCAAATCGTGGGCTAAAACCCACCGAAAGTTACTAAAACGATCTATTCGCATTGTTTCGCCCGTTTGACTTGCAAAATAGCCCCATTGGCCTCGCCGGACCACCCAGATTCGCTCCACAGCCTGTCGGGGTGCTGTCGATCAATTTTTGGGCCAAACCGCGGTTCGTCCTCGGGCCCGCCCCCAGAATCGTGGGCTAACATAATTGATTTTGCTCGAAAATAGTTTGTTCTCGTCGTTTTGCCTGTTTGACCACCCAAATAGCCCCATTGACCTTGCTGGCCCACCCTCACTCTTTCTACAGCACATCAGGGGACGACCGATCGATTTTTAAACCAAATCACGGCTGGGGCCCGGGCCCACCTCTAGAATCGTGGGCTAACACACGTCGATTTGGCTAAAAAACAGCCAGTTCGTACCGTTTCGCCCGTTAAACTAGCCAAATAGCCACGCTGACCCTGCCGGCCCATCCTCACCCTCTCACATCCCCTCAGGGGGTCGCCGATCAATTTTTCAGCCCAAATCGCGGTCGAGCCCCATGCCCACACTAGAGTTGTGGGATCATTTGCGCCGTTTTGCCCATTTAACCACTCAAATGGCCCCGTCGACCCACCCCCACCCGCTCCACAGCCTGTCGAGGCCCACACTAGGCCCGTTTAACCACCTAAAGGCCCACACTAGGCCGCTCCCCAGCCTGCCTGGAGGCAGCCTGGCCGATTTTCGGCAAAAATCATGCCCGACCCTCAGGCCCACCCCCAAAACCGTGGGCTATAGCATACTGATTTGTCCCAGAAATAGCCCGTTCGTGTTGTTTCGCACGTTTGACCACCCAAACCAGCCTGTTCACGCCGTTTCGCCTGTTTGACCACTCAAATCACCCCGTTATAAGAAAAAGACCCACACTAGGCCGCTCCCCAGTCTGCCTGGAGCAGCCCGGTCGATTTTTGGCTAAAATCACGCCCGACACTTGGGCCCACCCCAAAAAATATGGTCTATAGCACACCGATTTAGCCCAAAAATGGTCCTTTCGTGTTGTTTTTCCTGTTTGACCAGCCAAATTACCCATTTCTCAAAAATGGCCCACACTAGCCTGGTCTCCAGCCTTCCTAGGAAAGCCCGATCGATTTTCAGCCAACATCACGCTCGAATCCACCCCGATAACCGTGGGCTATAACACACCGATTGGCCCAAAATAGTCCGTTTATGTCGTTTCGCCCATTTGTCAACCCAAATGGCCACGAAAAAATAAATGGACCACATCGGGACGATCCCCAACCTCCCTGGCACGCCTCAGTCAATTTTTGGCCCACAACACGTCCGTACCTCGGGCCCAACACCAAAACCATGGCTATGGCACACCGATTTAGCCCGAAAATGCCCCGTTCGCGCCGTTTCACATGTTTGTCCACCCTAATGGCCATGAAAATTTAACCGGACCACACTGGGATGATCCCTAACCTCCATGGCACTCCCTGGTCTATTTTTAGCCCACAACATGTCTGAACCCCGGGCCCACCCCCGAAATCATAGGCTACAGCACATTGATTTAGCCTGAAAACGCCCCGTTCACGCCGTTTCGCCCATTTGTCCACCCAAATGGCCACGAAAAATTAAACGGATCACTGGGACGATCCCCAACCTCCCTGGCACGCCCCGATCGATTTTTGGACCACAGCACGCCCGAACATCTGGCCCACCCCCAAAAATGTAGGCTATAGCACACCGATTTGGCCCGAAAATGCCCCGTTCGTGCTGTTTCACCCGTTTGTACACCCAAATGGCCACGAAAAATTAAACGGACCACACTGGGATGATCCCGAACCTCCCTGGCATGCCCCAGTCGATTTTCGACCCACAACACGCCCGGACCCCAGGCCCACCCCCAAAATCGTGGGCTATAGCAAACCGATTTGGCCAGAAAATGCCCTATTCGCGCCGTTTCGCCCGTTTGTCCACCTAAATGACCACAATAATATAAACTACCCCACTGGGATGATCCCCAACCTCCCTGATACGTCTCGGTCGATTTTTGTCCCACAACACGGTTGGACCCTAGGCCCACCCCCGAAACCGTTGGCTATAGCACACCGATTTGAACTGAAAATGCCCCGTTCATATCGTTTCGCCCATTTGTCAACCCAAATGGCGACAAAAAATTAAACGGACCACACTAGGACGATCTCCAAACTCCCTGGCACGCCTCGGTCGATTTTATGCTCATAGCACGCCCGGACCCAAGGCCCAACCCCAAAACTGTGGGCTATAGCACACCGATTTAGCCCAAAAATGCCTCTTTCATATCATTTTGCCCGTTTATCTACCCAAATAGTCACAAAAAATTAAACAGACCATACTGGGATGATCCCCAACCTCCCTGGCACGCCTCGATCTATTTTCGGCCCACAGCATGCCAGAACCCCAGGCCAACCCTCAAAATCGTGGGTTATAGCACACCAATTTGGCCCGAAAATGCTCCGTTCGCGCCGTTTCGCCCATTTGTCCACCTAAATGGCCACGAAAATTAAAACGGACAACACTGGGATGATCCCCAACCTCCCTGGCACGGCTCGGTCAATTTTTGGCCCATAGAACAGCCGTACCCCAGGACCACCCCCGAAATTCTGGGCTATAACACACCGATTTGGACCGAAAATGCCCCGTTCGTGCCGTTTCGCCGGTTTGTCCACCCAAATGGCCATGTAAATTTAAACGAACCACACTGGGATGATCCCTAACCTCCCTGGCACGCCATGATTGATTTTTGGCCCACAGCACACCCGAACCACAGGCCCACCCCCAAAACCGTGGGCTATACACCGATTTAGCTTGAAAATGCCACATTCTCGTTGTTTAGCCCGTTTATCTACCCAAATGGCCACAAAAATTTAAACAGACCACAC
Organism: Capsicum baccatum var. pendulum; assembly: GCA_030864225.1. NCBI lineage: Eukaryota > Viridiplantae > Streptophyta > Magnoliopsida > Solanales > Solanaceae > Capsicum > Capsicum baccatum. The sequence continues at coordinate 4,454,723 of CM061561.1, read as the reverse complement.
TGGAATGATCCCCAACCTCCTTGAAATGCCTCGATCAATTTTTGACCCACAGCACGCGCGGACCCCAAGCCCACCCCCAAAACCGTGGGTAAAGCACATCGATTTGGCCCAAAAATGCTCCATCCCTGCCGTTTCGCCCGTTTGTCCACCTAAATGGCCCCGAAAAATAAACGAACCATACTGGGACAATTCCCAATCTCCTTGGCACACCTCGATCGATTTTTGGCCCACAGCATGCCCGGACCCCAGGCCCACCCCCGAAACTGTGGGCTATAGCACACTGATTTGACCAAAAAATGCCCCGTTCGCTCCGTTTTGCCCGTTTGTCCACCCAAATGGCCACGAAAATTTAAACGGACAACACTGGGACGATCCCCAACCTCCCTGGTACGCCCCGATTGATTTTTGGCCCACAGCATGCCCGAACCCAAGGCTCACCCCTAAAACCGTGGACTATAGCACACCGACTTGGACTAAAAATTACCCATTCATGTCGTTTCATCTGTTTGTCCACCCAAATGGCCACGAAAAATTAAACGGACCACATGGGACGATCCCCAACATCCCTGGAATGCCCTGATCGATTTTCGGCTCAAAGCACGCCCAGACCCCGATTCCAACACCAAAACCGTGGGCTATAGCACACCAATTTGACCAAAAAAATTCCCCGTTCGCACCGTTTTGCCCGTTTGTCCACCCAAATGGCCACAAAAAATTAAATGGACCAAACTGGGACGATCCCCAACCTCCCTGGCATATTCCGATACCCCGGGCTCACCCCTAAAACCGTGGGCTATAGCACACTGATTTGACCCAAAAGTGCCCATTAACGCTGTTTCTCCCGTTTGTCCACCCAAATGGCTATGAAAAATTAAACGAACCACACTGGGACGATCCCTAACTTCCCTGGAATGCCCCGATCGATTTTCGGCTCACAGCATGCCCGGACCCCGATTCCAACACCAAAACCGTGGGCTATAGCAAACCGATTTGGCCTAAAAATGCCCCGTTCACGTCGTTTTGCCCGTTTATCCATCTAAATGGCCATAAAAAATTAAACGGAGCACACTGGGATAATCCCCAACCTCCCTGGCACGTTCCGATCAATTTATAGAGCACAACACGCCTGGACCCCGAGCCCACTCCTAAAACCGTGGGCTATAGCACACTGATTTTCCCAAAAGTGTCCATTAACGTCGTTTCTCCCGTTTGTCCACGCAAATGGCCACAAAAAATTAAACGAACCACACTGGGATGATCCCCAACATCCTTGGTACGCTCCGATCGATTTTCGGCCTACAGCACGCTCGGACCCTAGGCCCACCCCAGAAACTGTGGGCTATAGCACACCGATTTGCCAAAAAATAACCCGTTTGCACCGTTTCGCCCGTTTTTCCACCCAAATGGCTATGAAAAAATAAACAGACCACATTGGGACGATCCCCAACCTCTCTGACACGTCCCGGTCGATTTTTGTCCTACAGCACGCTCGGATCCCGGGCACACCCCCAAAACTTTGGGCTATAGCACATCGATTTGGACTAAACCCCCTCCTCCCCCCGTTCGTGCCATTTCGCCCGTTTGTCAACCCAAATGGCCATGAAAAATTAAATGGACCACACTGGGATGATCCCCAACCTCCTTGGCACGCTCCGGTTGATTTTCGGCCCACAGCACACCCAGACCCCGAACCCACCCCCAAAATCATGGGCTATAGCACACCGATTGGCCCAAAAATGCTCCGTTCGCGCCATTTCGCCCGTTTGTCCACCCAAATAGCCTTGAAAAATTAAACGGACCACACTGGGACGATCCCCATCCTCCTTGGTATGCCCCGATCAATTTTTGGCCCACATCACGCCCGAACCCCAGGACCATCCCCTAAACCGTGGGCTATAGCACATCGATTTGGACCAAAACCCCCCCGTTCGTGCCGTTTCGCCCGTTTATCAACCCAAATGGCCACAAAAAAATAAACGGACCACACTGGGATGATCCCCAACCTCCCTGGCATGCCCCAGTCGATTTTTGGCTCATAGCATGCCCGGACCCTGGGTCCACCCATAAAACCGTAGGTTATAGCACACTGAATTGGCCCAAAAATACCTCGTACGTGCCGTTTCACCCATTTATCCACGCTAATGGCCACGAAAATTTAAACGGACCAAACTGAGATTATTCTCAATATCCTTGGCACGCCCCGGTCTATTTTTAACCCACAGCACGCCCGGACCCCGGGCCCATCCCCGAAACCATGGGTTATAGCACACCAATTTTTCTCGAAAATGCCCCGTTCGCGCCGTTTCGCCAGTTTGTCCACCCAAATAGCCAAGAAAAATTAAACAAACCACACTGGGATGATCCCCAACCTCCCTGGAACACCCTGATCAATTTTCGGCCCACAGTACACCTGGACCCCAGGCCCACCCCCGAAATCGTAGGCTATAGAACACCGATTTGGCCCGAAAATGTCCCGTTCGCACCGTTTCGCCATTTTGTCTACCCAAATAGCCTTAAAAATTCAAATGGACCACACTGGGACGATCCCCAACCTCCCTAGCATGCCCCAATCAATTTTCGGCCCACAACACGCCTGGACCCCGGGCCCACCCCCAAAATCGTGGGCTATAGCACACCGATTTGGCCCGAAAATGCCCCATTCATGTTGTTTCGCCCGTTTGTCCGCCCAAATAACCACATAAAAGTAAACGTTCCACACTGGGACAATCCCCAACCTCCCTGGCACGTTCTGATCAAGTTTTGGCCTGCAGCACTCCCGGAACCCGGGCCCACCCCTAAAACTGTGGGCTATGGCACACTGATTTGGCTCGAAAATTCCCCGTTCGCGCCGTTTCTCCTGTTTGTCCACTAAAATGGCCACGAAAAATTAAATTGACCTTACTAGGATGATTCCTAACCTCTCTGGCATGCCCCGATCAATTTTTGTCCTACAACATGCCTGGACCCCGGGCCCAACCCCGAAATCGTGGGCTATAGCACATTGATTTGGACCGAAAATGCCCAGTTTGTGTCGTTTCACCCGTTTGTCAATCTAAATGGCCACAAAAATTTAAACGGACCACACTGGGATGATCCCCAACCTCCCTGACATGCCCTGGTTGATTTTCGGCCCACAGCACGCCTGAATCCCGAGCCCAACCTCGAAACCGTGGGATCTAGCACACCGATTTGGCCCAAAAATGTCCCATTCACCCCATTTTTCCCATTTGTCCGCCCAAATGGCCACAAAAAATTAAACGGACCATACTGGGACGATCCCCAACCTCTTTGGCACGCCCTGGTCAATTTTTGACCTACAGCACACCCAGAACACAGGCCCACCCCCAAAACCATGGGCTATAGCACCTTGATTTGGCCCAAAAATGCCCCGTTCGAGCTGTTTCGCCCGTTTGTCCACCCAATTGTCCATGAAAAATTAAACGAACCACACTAGGACGATCCCCAACCTCCTTGGCACGCCCCGATTGATTTTTAGCCCATATCATGCCCGAACCCCGGGCCCACCCCTAAAATCGTGGGCTATAGCACACCGATTTGGCTTAAAAATGCTCCGTTCGCGTCGTTTTACTCGTTTGTCCACCCAAATGACCACAAAAATTTAAACGGACCACACTAGAATGATCCCCAACCTCCTTAGCATGCCTCAGATGATTTTTGGCCTACAGCACGCCCGAACCCCAGGCCCAATCCCAAAAACATGGGATATAGCACACCGATTTGGATAAAAAATGCCCCGTTCGTGCTATTTTGCCCGTTTGTCAACCCAAAGGGCCACAAAAAATTGAACGGACCACACTGGGACGATCTCTAACCTCTTTGGCACGCCCGGTGGACTTTTGGCCCACAGTACACCCGGACCACAGGCCCACCCCCAAAACCATAGGTTATAGCACTCTGATTTGCTCGAAAATAACCCATTCACACCGTTTAACCCATTTGTCTACCCAAATGGCCACGAAAATTTAAACGGACCACACGGGTACAATCCCCAACCTCCCTAGCACACCCCTATCTATTTTCGACCCACAACACGCTCAAACCTCGTGCACACCCCCAAAACCGTGAGTTGTAGCACACCGATTTATCCTTAAAATACCTCGTTCGCACTATTTTGCCCTTTTGTCCACTGAAATGGACAGAAAAAATTAAATGGACCACACTGGGACGATTCCTAACCTCCCTGGAATGCCCCGATCGATTTTTGGCCCACAGCAAGCCTGAAGCCCAGGCCTACCCCCGAAACCGTGTGCTATAACACACTTATTTGGCCCATAAATGCCATGTTCATGTCGTTTCATCCGTTTGTCCACCCAAATGGCCAGGAAATTTAAACATACCATACTAGGACATTCCCCAACCTCCATGGCACGCCCCGGTTGATTTTTGTTCTACATCATGCCCGGACCTCGGGTCCACCCCCGAAACTATGGGCTATAGCACACTGATTTGGCCCGAAAATGTCTCATTCGCACCGTTTCGGCCGTTTGTCTAACCAAATGGCCACGAAAAATAAAACGGACCACACTGGGATGATCCCCAACTCCCTGGAATGCCCCGGTCAATTTTTGGCTCATAGAACGCCTGGACACCGATCCCACCCCTAAAACTGTGGGCAATAGCACATCGATTTAGCCCAAAAATGCCCTGTTCATGCCGTTTCGTCCATTTGTCTACCCAAATGGCCACAAAAATTTAAACGGACCACACTAGGACGATCCCCAAACTCCGTAGCATGCCCCGGTCGATTTTTGGCCCACAACACGCTCGGACTCCAGGCCCACCCTTTAAAACTGTGGGCTATAGCACACCAATTTGGCCTGAAAATGCCCCATTCGCGTCGTTTCACATGTTTGTCCACCCTAATGGCCATGAAAATTTAAATGGACCACATTGGGACGATCCTCAACCTCCCTGGCACACCTCAGTCGATTTTCGGCCCATAGCACACCCGAACCCTGGGCCCACCACAAAAATCATGAGCTATAGCACACCAATTTGGCCCAAAAATGCCCCGTTCGCACCGTTTCACCCAAATGCCGATGAAAATTTAAAAAACCACACTGGGACAATCACCAACCTCCCTGGCTTGCCTCGATCGAATTTTGGCCCACAACACGCTTGGACCCATGGCCCATCACCGAAACTATGGGCTATAACACAACGATTTAACCTGAGAATGCCTTATTTGCACGGTATTGCCCATTTGTCCCCCCAAATAGCCGCGAAAAATTAAACGGACTATACTGGGATGATCCCGAACCTCCCTGGCAGGACCCGGTCGATTTTCGGCCTACAGAATGCCTAGACCCTCATCCTACCCCTGAAATCGAGGATTATTACACACCGATTTGGCCCGAAAACAACTCGTTCACGCCGTTTCGACAGTTTGTCCACCAAAATGGCCACGCAAATTTAAACAGACCATACTAGGATGATCCCAACCTCCCTGTCATGCCCCGATTGATTTTTGGCTCACAGAACGTCTAGACCCCGGGCGCACCCCCAAAACCGTGGGCTATCACACTGATTTGGCCCGAAAATGCCCCATTCGCGTTGTTCCGCTCATTTGTCCATCCAAATAGCCACAAAAAATTAAACAGACCAAACTGAGATGATCCCCAAACTCCCTGGCATGCCCCTGTTAATTTTCAGCCCACAACAATCCCAGACCCTCGAGCCAACCCCAAAGTCGTTGGCTATAGAACACCGATTTGGCCCGAAAATGCCCCGTTCGTGCCGTTTCGCCTGTTTGTCTACCCAAATAGCCACGAAACTTTAAACGGACCACATTAGGATGATCCCCAACATCCCTAGCACGCCCTCGTCGATTTTTGATGCACAGCACACCCGGAACCATGGGCTACAGGACACAGATTTGGCCTGAAAATGCCTCGTTCGGGCTGTGTATCCCATTAGTCCACCCAAATGGCCACAAAAAATTAGACGGACCACACTGGGATGATCTCCAACCTCCCTGGCAGGTTATGATAAATTTTTGGCCCACACTACGCCTGAAACTTGGGCTCACCCCTAAAACTGTGGGCTATAGTCACCGATTTGGCCCGAAAATGCCCCGTTCGCACCGTTTCTCCCATTTATCCACCCAAATTACCACAAAAAATTAAACGGACAATACTCGGACGATCCCAAACCTCCTTGGCATGCCCTGATTGATTTTTGGCCCATATCATGCCCGGTCCCCGAGCCCACCCCCAAAATCTTAAGCTATAACACATCGATTTGGATCGAAAATTCCCAGTTCATGCCATTACGCTCGTTTGTCAACCTAAATGACCAAGAAAAATTAAACGGACTACGCTGGGATGATCCCCAACCTCCCGAGCACGCCTCAGTCGATTTTCAGCCCACAGCACGCCAGGACCCCGGGCCCAACCCCAAAACCGTGGGCTATAGCACACCGATTTGCCCCAAAAATGCCCCGTTTGGGCCGTTTGACACATTTGTCCACCCTAATAGACACAAAAATTTAAACGGACCACATTGGGATGATACCTGACCTCCATGGCTCTCCCCGATCTATTTTCAACCTATAGCACACCCGAACCCCGAGCCCACCCCCAAAAACGTAGGCTATAGCTCACCGATTTGGCCTGAAAATGCCCCGTTCGCGTCGTTTTCCCATCTGTCCATCCAAATGGCCATGAAAAATTAAACGGACCACACTGGGATGATTCCCAATATCCCTGGCATGCCTCGGTTGATTTTTAGCCCACAGCATGCCCGAACCCCGGGCCCACCCCCAAAATCGTGGGCTATTGCACATCGATTTAGCCCGAATATGCCCTGTTTGCCCCTTTTCGCCCGTTTGTACACCCAAATGGCCACGAAAATTAAACGGACCACATGGGGATGATCCCCAACCTCCGTGGCACACCCCGATCGATTTTTATCCCACAAAACGCTTGGACCCCGAGCCCACCACCATAATCGTGGGCTATAGCATACTAATTTTGTCGAAAAATGCCCTGTTCGTATTGTTTCGATCGTTTGTCCACCCAAATGGCCACAATAATTTAAACTACCACACTGGGACGATCTCAAACTCCCTGGCATGCCCCGGTCGATTTTTGGCCAACTTAAAGCCCGGACCCCTGGCTCACCCCCAAAACCGTGGGCTATGGCAAATCAATTTGGACAAAAAAAAACCCCGTTCATGCCGTTTCACCCGTTTGTCAACCCAAATGGCCACGAAAAATTAAATGGACCACACTGGGACGATCCCTAACCTCCCTGTCATGACCCGATTGATTTTTGGCTTACAACATTCCCGGACCCCAAGCCCAACCCCGAAACCGTATAGCACACCGATTTGGCCTGAAAATTCCTATTCGTGTTGTTTTGCCCGTTTGTCCACCCAAATGGTCACGAAAAATTAAACGAACCACACAGGGACGATCCCGAACCTCCCTGGAGTTCCCCAATCGATTATCGGCCCACTGCACGCCCGAACCCCGCTCCCAAAAGCAAAACCATTTGCTATAGCACACCGATTTGGCCTGAAAATGCCCCGTTTGAGCCGTTTGCCCGCTTGTCCACCCAAATGGCCATAAGAAATTAAACGGACCACACTGTAACGATCCCTAACCTCCCTGGCACGTTACAGTCAATTTTTTGCCCATAGTACGCCCAGACCCCGAGCCCACCTCTAAAACTGTGGGCTATAGCACACTGATTTAGCCCGAAAATGCCCTGTTCAAGCCGTTTTGCCCATTTGTCCACCCAAATTGCCACAAAAAATTAAACAGACCACACTGGGACGATCCCCAACCTCCCTGGCAAGTTACGGTCAATTTTTAGCCCACAGCACACCCAGACCCGGGGCCCACCCCTAAAACCGTAGGCTATAGTACACCAATTTGTCCCGAAAATGCCCTGTTCGCGCCTTTATGCCCGTTTTTCTACCCAAATGGTGACGAAAAATTAAACGGACCACACTGAGATGATTCATAACCTCCTTGGCACGCCCCAATCGATTTTCGGCCCACATCTCTCTCAGACCTCGGGACCACCACAAAAACCATGGGCTTAACACATAGATTTGGACCAAAAAGCCCCCATTCATGTCGTTTCGCCCATTTGTCAACCCAAATGGCCATGAAAAATTAAACGAACTACATTAGGACGATCCCCAATCTCCTTGGCATGCCCCGATCGATTTTCGGCCTATAACACACCCGAACCCCGGGCCCACCCATGAAATAGTGGGCTATAGCATACCGATTTGGCCCGAAAATGCCCCGTTCATGCCGTTTCACCTTTTTCTCCACACTAATGGCCATGAAAATTTAAACGAACCAAACTGGAATGATCTCCAATATCTCTGGCATGCCCCAGTCTATTTTTGGCCCACGGTACGCCCGGAGCTCGGGCCCATCTCCTAAATTTTGGGCTATAGTACACCGATTTGTCCCAAAAATACCCCGTTCACACCGTTTCACCCCTTTGTAATCCCAAATGGCAACAAAAAATTAAACGGACCACATTCGGATGATCCCCAACCTCCCTGGCAAGCCCCGATCGATTTTTGGCCAACAGCATGCCCAAACCCCGGGCCCACCCCCAAAATCGTGTGCTATAGAACAATGATTTTTCCCAAAAATGGCCCTTTCACGCCATTTCAACCGTTTGTCTACCCAAATAGCCTTGAAAATTTAAACGGACCACACTGGGATGATCCCCAACCTCCCTAGCACACCCTAGTTGATTTTTGGCCAAAAGCACTCCCGGACCCAAGGCCCAACCCCAAAACTGTGGGCTATAGCACACCGATTTAGCCCAAAAATGCCTCTTTCATATCATTTTGCCCGTTTATCTACCCAAATAGTCACAAAAAATTAAACATACCATACTGGGATGATCCCCAACCTCCCTGGCACGCCTCGATCTATTTTCGGCCCAGAGCATGCCAGAACCCCAGGCCAACCCTCAAAATCGTGGGCTATAGCACACCGATTTAGCACATAAATGCCCCGTTCATGCTATTTCGCCTGTTCGTCCACCCAAATGGCCAAAAAAATTTAAACGGACCACACTGGGATGATCCCCAACCTCTCTGGCACACCCCGGTTGATTTTTGGCCCACAACACGCTCGGACCCTGATCCAACCCCTAAAATCGTGGGCTATATAGCACACTAATTTGGCCTAAAAATGCTTCGTTCACCCCTTTTTGCTCGTTTGTTTACCCAAATGGCTTAAAAAATTTAAACGGACCATACTAAGACGATCCCCATCCTCCCTGGCATGCCCCGGTTGATTTTTGACCCACAGCATGCCCGGACCCCGATCCCACCCCCGAAACCGTGGGCTATAGCACACCAATTTGGCCCAAAAATTCCCCGTTCGCGCCGTTTTGCCCGTTTGTCCACTCACATGGCCACAAAAATTAACGGACCACAATGGGAAGATCTCCAACCTCTCTGGCATGCACGATTTATTTTTGGACCATAGCACGCCCGGACCCTGGGCCCACCTTTGAAACCGTGGGCTATTGCACATCGATTTGGATCGAAAACCCTCTGTTCGAGTCATGTCGTCCGTTTTTCATCCCAAAAGGCCACGAAAAATAAAACGGACCACAGTGGGACAATCGCCAACCTCCCTAGCATGACCCGATCGATTTTCGGCCAACAGCACGCTCGGACCCCTGGCCCACCCATGAAACCGTGGGCTATAGCATACCGATTTGGCCCAAAAATGCCTTGTTCGCGCCGTTTCACCCGTTTGTCCACCCTAATGGCCACAAAAATTTGAACGGACTATACTGGGATAATCCCCAACCTCACTGGCACGCCTCGGTCTATTTTTGGCCTGTAGCTCGCTCGAACCCCGGGTCCATCCCCAAAACCATAAGCTATAGCACATCGATTTATCCCGAAAATGCCACGTTTGTGCCGTTTTGGCCATTTGTCCACCCAAATGGCCATCAAAATTTGAATGGACCACACTGGGATGATCTCCAACCTCCTTGGATCGTCCCGGTTGATTTTTGGCCCACAGCATGGTTGGACCCTGATTCCACCCCCAAAAACGTAGGCTATAGCTCACCGATTTGGCCTGAAAATGCCCCGTTCGCGCCATTTTCCCATTTGTCCATCCAAATGGCCATAAAAAATTAAACGGACCACACTGGGATGATTCCCAATATCCCTGGCATGCCTCGGTTGATTTATGTCCCACAGCACGCCCGAACCCCGGGCCCACCCCCAAAATCGTGGGCTATTGCACATCGATTTAGCCCGAATATGCCCCGTTCGCCCCTTTTCGCCCGTTTGTCCACACAAATGGCCACAAAAAATTAAACGAACCACACTGGGATGATCCCCAACCTCCCTCGCATGCCTCGATCGATTTTTGGCCCACATCAGGCCCGAACCCCAGTCCTAAAAATGCGTCGTTCGCGTCGTTTGCGTCGTTTGCGTCGTTTCGCCCGTTTGTCCACCCAAATGGCCATAAATATTTAAACGGACCATACTGGGATGATCCCCAGTATACCTGGCATGCCCCAATTGATTTTTGGCCCACAGTACACCTGGACACCGAGCCCACCCCTGAAACCCTGGGCTATAGCACTTCGATTTGGCCCGAAAATTCCCCGTTCGCGTCGTTTCGACCGTTTGTCCACCCAAATGGCAATGAAAAATTAAACGGACCACACTGGGATGATAACCAACCTCCCTGGAATGCCCCGGTTGATGTTTGACCTACATTACTCCCGGAATCCAAGCTCACCCCCGAGACCGTGGGCTATAGCACACCAATTTAGCCCGAAAATGCCCCGTTTGCGTCTTTTCACCCATTTGTCAACCCAAATGGCCACGAAAATTTAAACGGATCACACTGGGACGATCCTCAACCTCCTGGAATGCCTCGATAAATGTTTATCCAAAGAACGCCCGAATCCCAAGCCCTCCATCAAAACCGTGGGCTATAGCATACCGATTTGGCCAAAAAATGCCCCGTTCGCGCTGTTTTTCTCGTTTGTCCACCCAAATGGCCACAAAAAATTAAACGAACCGCACTAGGATGATCCGCAACATCCCTGGCATGTTTTGATCAATTTTAGTGCACAACACGCTCGGACCCAGGGCCCACCCCTAAAATTGCGGGCTATACCACACCGGTTTGTCCCGAAAATGCCCCATTCACCCCGTTTCTCCCATTTGTCCATCCATATGGCCACGAATAATTAAATGAACCACATTGGGATGATCCCCAACCTCCTTGGAACGCTCTGGTTGATTTTTGGCCTACACCACGCTCGGACCCCGGGCTCACCCCCGAAATATGGGCTATAGCACACCAATTGGCCGAAAAATGCCGCGTTCGCGCCGTTTCGCTCGTTTGTCCACCCAAATGGCCAAAAAAATTAAACGAACCACATTGGGACTGTCCCCAACCCTCCTGACACGTCCCAATCGATTTTCGACCCACAGCACGCCCGGACCTCGGGACCGCCCCCAAAACTGTGGGCTATAGCATATCAATTTTGACCAAAACCCCCCTGTTCGTGCCATTTTGCCCTTTGTCAACCCAAATGGCCACGAAAAATTAAACAGACCGCACTAGAACTATCTCCAACCTCCCTGGCATGTCCCGATTGATTTTCGGCTTACATATGCACAGACCCCAGGCCCACCCCCAAAACCATAAGCTATACCACACCGATTTGGCCCAAACATTCCTAATTCGCACCGTTTCGCCCATTTTTCCACCCAAATAGCCACAAATAATTAAACGGACCACACTGGGATGATCCTCAACCCCCTGAAACACCCCGATCAATTTTTGGCCCACAGTACGCCAGGACCCTGATCCCATCACCAAAACCGTGGGCTATAGCACTCCGATATGGCCTAAAAATGCCCCGTTTGTGTAGTTTTTCCTGTTTGTCCACCCAAATGGCCACAAAAAATTAAACGGACCTCACTGGGAAGATCCCCAACCTCCCTAGAATGTTTTGGTCAATTTTTGGCTCACAGCACGCCCGAATCCTGGGCCCACCCCTAAAACCTTGGGCTATAGCTTATCAATTCAGCCCGAAAATGTCCTGTTCGTGCCGTTTCTCCCGTTTATCTACCCAAATGGCCACGAAAAATTAAACGGACCACACTGGGATGATCTCCAACCCCCTTGGCACGCTCCAGTCAATTTTCAGCCCACAACACACCCGAACCCTGGGCTCACCCTCAAAACCGTGGGCCATAGCACATCGATTGGCCCAAAAATGCCTCGTTCGCGCCGTTTTGCCCGTTTGTCCTCCCAAATGGACTTGAAAATTAAACAGACCACACTGGGACGATCCTCAACCTCCCTGGCATGGCCCGATCAATTTTTGGCCAACTTAAAGCCCGGACCCCTGGCTCACCCCCAAAACCGTGGGCTATGGCAAATCAATTTGGACAAAAAAAAACCCCGTTCATGCCGTTTCACCCGTTTGTCAACCCAAATGGCCATGAAAAATTAAATGGACCACACTGGGATGATCCCCAACCTCCCTGTCATGACCCGATTGATTTTTGGCTTACAACATTCCTGGACCCCAAGTCCAACCCCGAAACCGTATAGCACACCGATTTGGCCTGAAAATTCCTATTCGTGTTGTTTTGCCCGTTTGTCCACCCAAATGGTCACGAAAAATTAAACGAACCACACAGGGACGATCCCGAACCTCCCTGGAGTTCCCCAATCGATTATCGGCCCACAGCACGCCCGAACCCCGCTCCCAAAAGCAAAACCATTTGCTATAGCACACCGATTTGGCCTGAAAATGCCCCATTTGGGCCGTTTGCCCGCTTGTCCACCCAAATGGCCATAAGAAATTAAACGGACCACACTGTGATGATCCCCAACCTTCCTAGCACGTTACAGTCAATTTTTTGCCCATAGTACGCCCAGACCCCGAGCCCACCTCTAAAACTGTGGGCTATAGCACACTGATTTAGTTCAAAAATGCCCTGTTCATACCGTTTGGCCCATTTGTCCACCCAAATTGCCACAAAAAATAAACAGAACACACTGGGACGATCCCCAACCTCCCTGGCAAGTTACGGTCAATTTTCGGCCCACAGCACACCCAGACCCCGGGCCCACCCCTAAAACCGTGGGCTATAGTACACCAATTTGTCCCAAAAATGCCCTGTTCGCGCCTTTATGCCCGTTTTTCCACCCAAATGGTGACGAAAAATTCAACGGACCACACTGAGACGATCCAGAAAACCATGGGCTATAACACATAGATTTGGACCAAACCCCCCCCCCCCCATTCGTGTCGTTTCGCCCGTTTGTCAACCCAAATGGCCACGAAAAATTAAACGAACCACATTAGGACGATCCCCAATCTCCCTGGCATGCCCCGATCGATTTTCGGCCTACAACACACCCGAACCCCGGGCCCACCTATGAAATTGTGGGCTATAGCACACTGATTTGGCCTGAAAATGCCCCGTTCGTACCATTTCACCCGTTTGTCCACACTAATGGCCAGGAAAATTTAAACAAACCAAACTGGAATGATCCCCAATATCTCTGGCACACCCCAGTCTATTTTCGGCCCACGATATGCCCGAAGCGCGGGCCCATCTCCTAAATCATGGGTTATAGTACACCTATTTATCCCAAAAATACCCCGTTCACACCATTTCGCCCCTTTGTAATCCCAAATGGCCACAAAAAATTAAACGGATCACATTCGGACGATCCCCAACCTCCCAGGCAAGCTCCGATCGATTTTTGGCCCACAACATGCTCGAAACCCGGGCCCACCCCCAAAATCGTGTGCTATAGAACAATGATTTTTCCCGAAAATGGCCCGTTCATGCCATTTTAACCGATTGTCTACCCAAATAGCCTTGAAAATTTAAACGGACCACACTGGGATGATCCCCAACCTCCCTAGCACACCCTAGTTGATTTTTGGCCAAAAGCACTCCCGGACCCAAGGCCCAACCCCGAAACTGTGGGCTATAGCACACCGATTTAGCCCAAAAATGCCTCTTTCATATCATTTTGCCCGTTTATCTACCCAAATAGTCACGAAAAATTAAACAGACCATACTGGGATGATCCCCAACCTCCCTGGCACGCCTCGATCTATTTTCTGCTTAGAGCATGCCCGAACCCCAGGCCAACCCTCAAAATCGTGGGCTATAGCACACCGATTTAGCACAAAAATGCCCCGTTCATGCTATTTCTCCTGTTCGTCCACCCAAATGGCCAAAAAAATTTAAACGGACCACACTGGGATGATCCCCAACCTCTCTGGCATGCCCCAGTTGATTTTTAGCCCATAGCACGCTCGTACCCTGATCCCACCCCTAAAATCGTGGGCTATATAGCACACTAATTTGGCCTGAAAATGCATCGTTCACCCTTTTTCACCCATTTGTTTACCAAAATGGCCTCAAAAATTTAAACGGACCACACTGAGATGATCCCCATCCTCCCTGGCATGCCCCGATTGATTTTTGACCCACAGCATGCCCGAACCCCGATCCCACCCCCAAAACCGTGGTCTATAGCACACCGATTTGGCCTAAAAATGCCCCATTCGCATCGTTTCGCCCGTTTGTCCACTCACATGGCCACGAAAATTAACGTACCACAATGGGAAGATCTCCAACCTCTCTGGCATGCCATGATTTATTTTTGGCCCATAGCACGCCCGGACCCTGGGCCCACCCTCGAAATCGTGGGCTATTGCACATCAATTTGGATCGAAAACCCCCCGTTCGGGCTGTCTCGTCCGTTTATCAACCCAAAAGGCCACAAAAAATAAAACGGACCACAGTGGGACAATCGCCAACCTCCCTATCATGACCCGATCGATTTTTGGCCAACAGCACGCTCGAACCCCTGGCCCACCCATGAAACCATGGGCTATAGCACACCGATTTGGCCCAAAAATGCCTTGTTCGTGCCGTTTCACCCGTTTGTCCACCCTAATGGCCACAAAAATTTGAACGGACTACACTGGGATGATCCCCAACCTCATTGGCACGCCTCGGTCTATTTTTGGGCTGTAGCTCGCCCGAACCCTGGGTCCATCCCCAAAACCATAAGCTATAGCACATCGATTTATCCCAAAAATGCCCCGTTTGCGCTGTTTCGGCCGTTTGTCCACCCAAATGGCCATAAAAAGTTAAACGGACCACACTGGGATGATCCCCAACCTCCTTGGCTCATCCCGGTAGATTTTTAGCCCACAGCATGCCTGGACCCCGATCCTACCCCCAAAAACGTAGGCTATAGCTCACCGATTTAGCTTGAAAATGCCCCGTTCGCGCCGTTTTCCCATTTGTCCATCCAAATGGCCACAAAAAATTAAACGGACCACACTGGGATGATTCCCAATATCCCTGGCATGCCTTGATTGATTTATGTCCCACAAAACGCCCGAACCCTAGGCCCACCCGCGAAATCGTGGGCTATTGCACATCGATTATCCCGAATATGCCCCGTTCGCCCCTTTTCGCCCGTTTGACCATAGAAATGGCCACCAAAAATTAAACGGACCACACTAGGACGATACCCAACCTCCCTGGAATGCCCTGTTTGACCGTGGGCTATAGCACACCAATTTTACCCGAAAATGCCCCGTTTACGTCTTTTCACCCGTTTGTCAACCCAAATGGCCACGAAAATTTAAACGGATCACACTGGGATGATCCTCAACCTCCTGGCATGCCTCGATCAATGTTTATCCAAAAAACGCCCAGACCCCAGGCCCTCCACCGAAACCGTGGGCTATAGCACACCGATTTGGCCAAAAAAAATCCCCATTTACGCCGTTTTGCTCGTTTGTCCACCCAAATGGCCACTAAAAATTAAACGGACCGCACTAAGACGATCCCCAACCTCCCTGGCATATTTTGATCAATTTTTAGCGCACAACACACCCGAACCCAGGGCCCACCCCTAAAACTGCAGGCTATACCACACCGGTTTGTCCCGAAAATACCCCATTCACCCCGTTTCTCCCGTTTGTCCACCCATATGGCCATGAATAATTAAATGAACCACACTGGGATGATACCCAACCTCATTGGCATGCTCTGGTCGATTTTCGACCTACTACACGCTCGGACCCCGGGCTTACCCCCGAAACTATGGGCTATAGCACACCAATTGGCCGAAAAATGCCGCGCTAGCGCCGTTTCGCCCCTTTGTCCACCCAAATGGCCACAAAAAATTAAACGGACCACATTGGGACTATCCCTAACCTCCCTAACAAGTCCTAATCAATTTTCGGCGCACAGCACGCCCGAACCTCGGGACCGCCCCCAAAACTGTGGGCTATAGCATATCAATTTTGACCGAAAACCCCCTATTCGTGCCATTTCGCCCTTTGTCAACCCAAATGGCCACGAAAAATTAAACAGACCACACTAGAACGATGTCCAACCTCCCTGGCATGCCCCGATTGATTTTCATCTTACATATGCACAGACCCTGGGCCCACCCCCAAAACCATAAGCTATACCACACCGATTTGGCCCGAAAATTCCCAATTCGCACCGTTTCGCCCATTTGTCCACCCAAATAGTCACAAATAATTAAACGGACCACACTGGGATGATACTCAACCCCCCTGAAATACCCAAATCAATTTTTGGCCCACAGTACGCCCGGACCCCGATCCCATCACCAAAACTGTGGGTTATAGCACACCGATATGGCCTAAAAATGCTCCGTTCGTGTAGTTTTGCCATTTTATCCACCCAAATGGCCACAAAAAATTAAACGGACCACACTGGGATGATACCCAACCTCCCTGGAATGTTTTGGTCAATTTTTGGCTCACAGTACGCCCGAATCCTGGGCCCACCCCTAAAACCGTAGGCTATAGCCCATCGATTTAGCCCGAAAATGTGCGGTTTGTGCCGTTTCTCCCGTTTATCCACCTAAATGGCCATGAAAAATTAAACGGACCACACTGGGATGATCTCCAACCTCCTTGGCATGCTCCAGTCAATTTTCAGCCAACAGCACACCCGAACCCCGGGCCTAACCTCAAAACCGTGGGCTATAGCAAATCGATTGGCCCAAAAATGCCCCGTTCGCGCCATTTTGCGCGTTTGTCCTGCCAAATGGCCTTGAAAATTAAACAGACCACACTGGAACGATACTCAACCCTCATGAAATACCCCGATCAATTTTTGGCCCACAGTACGCCCGGACCCCGATCCCATCACCAAAACTGTGGGCTATAGCACACCGATATGGCCTAAAAATGCTCCGTTCGTGTAGTTTTGCCATTTTATCCACCCAAATGGCCACAAAAAATTAAACGGACCACACTGGGATGATACCCAACCTCCCTGGAATGTTTTGGTCAATTTTTGGCTCACAGCACGCTCGAATCCTGGGCCCACCCCTAAAACCGTAGGCTATAGCCCATCGATTTAGCCCGAAAATGTCCTGTTTGTGCCGTTTCTCCCGTTTATCCACCCAAATGGCCATGAAAAATTAAACGGACCACACTGGAATGATCTCCAACCTCCTTGGCACGCTCCAGTCAATTTTCAGCCCACAGCACACCCGAACCCCGGGCCTAACCTCAAAACCGTGGGCTATAGCAAATCGATTGGCCCAAAAATGCCTCGTTCGCGCCGTTTTGCGCGTTTGTCCTCCCAAATGGCCTTGAAAATTAAACAGACCACACTGGGACGATACTCAACCCCCCTGAAACACCCCGATCAATTTTTGGCCCACAGTACGCCCGGACCCCGATCCCATCACCAAAACTGTGGGCTATAGCACACCGATATGGCCTAAAAATGCTCCGTTCGTGTAGTTTTGCCATTTTATCCACCCAAATGGTCACAAAAAATTAAACGGACCACACTGGTATGATACCCAACCTCCCTGGAATGTTTTGGTCAATTTTTTGCTCACATCACGCTCGAATCCTGGGCCCACCCCTAAAACCGTAGGCTATAGCCCATCGATTTAGCCCGTTTGTGCTGTTTCTCCCGTTTATCCACCCAAATGGCCATGAAAAATTAAACGGACCACACTGGGATGATCTCCAACCTCCTTGGCATGCTCCAGTCAATTTTCAGCCCACAACACACCCGAACCCCGGGCCTAACCTCAAAACCGTGGGCTATAGCAAATCGATTAGCCCAAAAATGCCCCGTTCGCGCCATTTTGCGCGTTTGTCCTGCCAAATGGCCTTGAAAATTAAACAGACCACACTGGGATGATACTCAACCCCCCTGAAACACCCTGATCAATTTTTGGCCCACAGTACGCCCGGACCCCGATCCCATCACCAAAACTGTGGGCTGTAGCACACCGATATGGCCTAAAAAATGCTCCGTTCGTGTAGTTTTGCCATTTTATCCACCCAAATGGCCACAAAAAATTAAACGGACCACACTGGGATGATACCCAACCTCCCTGGAATGTTTTGGTCAATTTTTGGCTCACAGCACGCCCGAATCCTGGGCCCACCCCTAAAACCGTAGGCTATAGCCCATCGATTTAGCTCGAAAATGTCCTGTTTGTGCCATTTCTCTTCGTTTATCCGCCCAAATGGCCATGAAAAAATAAACGGACCACACTGGGATGATTTCCAACCTCCTTGGCATGCTCCAGTCAAGTTTCAGCCCATAGCACACCCGAACCCCGGGCCTAACCTTAAAACCGTGGGCTATAGCAAATCGATTGGCCCAAAAATGCCCCGTTCGCGCCGTTTTGCCCGTTTGTCCCTCTCATGCCGTTTCGCCCGTTTGGGATGATCCCCAACCTCCCTGGCATGCCTCGATCGATTTTCATTTGACAGTACGCCTGGACCTAGGGCCCAACCTCGAAATCATGGGCTATAGCAGAACAATTTGGATTGAAAATGCCAGTTTGTGTCGTTTCGCCCGTTTATCAACCCAAATGGCCAAACAAAATTAAACAAACCCCACTGGGACAATCCCCAACCTCCATGGCACGTTTCAGTCATTTTTTTGCCCATAGCATGCCCGGACCTTGTTCCACCCCTAAAATCGTAGGCTATGGCACACCGATTTGGCCTGAAAATGCTCTGTTAGCATCGTTTTTCCCGTTTGTCCTCCCAAATGGCCACGAAAAATTAAACAGACCATACTGGGACGATCCCCAACCTTCCTGGCATGCCTCGATCGATTTTCGTCCTACAACACGCCTGGACCCCGGGCCCAACCCCAAAATCGTGGGCTATAGCACATCGATTTTGCCCAAAAATACCCTGTCCACACCTTTTTGCACTTTTACCCACCCAAATGGCCACGAAAAATTAAACGAACCACACTGGGACAATCCCAAACCTCTTTGGCATGCCCCGATCGATTTTTGACCAACAGTACGCCCGTACTACAGGCCCACCCCCAAAACCATGGGCTATAGCACACCGATTTGGAAGTAAAATGCCCCGTTTGAGCTGTTTCGCCCATTTGTCAACCCAAATGGCCACGAAAAATTAAAAGCACCACACTGGGACTATCCCTAACCTCCCTGTACGCCCCGATTAATTTTTGGCCCACCGAACGCTCGTACCCTGGGTCCACCACCAAAATCGTGAGCTATAGGACACCGATTTGGCCCAAAAATTCCCCGTTTGGTCCGTTTTGCCCTCTGTCCACTCAAATGGACAAGAAGATTTAAATAAAACTCACTGGAATGATCCCCAACCTCCTTGGCATGCGTCGGTCGATTTTCGAACCACAACACGCCCGAAATCGTGGGCATCACACCGATTTGGACAAAAGATGCCCCGTTCGTGCCGTTTCGCTCGTTTGTCAACCCAAATGTCCATAAAAAATTAAACGGACAACACTAGAACGATCCCCAACCTCTTTGGCATGCCCCGATCGATTTTTGGCCCACAACACGCCCGGACCACAGGCCCACCCCTAAAACCATGGGATATATAGCACATCGATTTGGCCAAAAAATACTTCTTTCGTGCTATTTAGCCCGTTTGTCTACCCAAATAGCCACAAAAATTTAAACAGACTAGACTGGAACGATCCCCAAACCGTCCTAGCATGCCCCGATTGATATTTGACCCACAACATGCTTGGACCTCGGGCACACCTCCAAAACCGTGGGCTATAGCACACCGATATGTCCCAACAATACCTCGTTCACGCTATTTCTCCCATTTGTCCACCGACATGGACACAAAATTAAATAGATCACACTCGGATGATCCCAAACCTCCCTGGCATACCCCAGTCAATTTTCGGCCCACAACACGCCCGGATCCAAAGCCCACCCCCGAAACCGTATTCTATAGCAAACTTATTTGTCCCATAAATGACACGTTCACGCCATTTCGCCCATTTGTCTACCCAAATGGCCACTAAAATTTAAACGGACCACACTAGGATGATCCCTAAAATCCCTGGCATGCCTCGGTCGATTTTTGGCCCACAGCATGCCCGAACACCGGGCCCACCTCCAAAACTGTGGGCTATAGCACATCGATTTAGCCTAAAATGGTCCCTCTCATGCCGTTTCGCCCGTTTGTCCACCCAAACCTTTTTGGTAAGCTTCGATCGATTTTGGCCTGCAGCACCTTCGGACCCCGAGCCCACCCCCAAAACCGTGGACAATGGCACACCGATTTGGCCCAAAAATGCCCTGTTCGCGCTGTTTCGCCCCTTTGTCCACCCAAATGGCCACAAAAAATTAAATGGACCATAATAGGATGATACCCAACCTCCCTAACATGCCCCGGTCAATTTTTGGCCCACAGCACGCCTGGAAATCGGGACCACCCCCAAAATCGTGGGTTATATCACACCGATTTAGATCATAAATGCACCGTTCATGCCGTTTTTCCCGTTTGTCAAATCAAATGGCCACAAAAAAATAAACAGACCACACTAGGACGATCCCCAACCTCCCTAGCACGCCCCGATCAATTTTTGATCCACAACACGTCCGGACCCTGTTCCCACCCCCGAAACCGTGGGCTATAGCACATCAATTTGGATCAAAAATGCCTCGTTCATGTCGTTTTACCCATTTGTCAACCCAAATGGACACGAAAAATTAAACAAACCACACTAGGACAATCCCCAACCTCCCTAGAATGCCCCGATCAATTTTTGAACCACAACACGCCCGAACCCCGGGCCCAGCCTCAAAACTGTGAGCTATAGCATGTCGATTTAGCCCGAAAATACCCGTTCACGCTGTTTCACACGTTTGACCACTTAATGGCCACAAAAAATTAAATGGACAACACTGGGATGATCCCCAACCTCCCTGGCATGCCCTGATCGATTATTGGCCCATAGCACTCCCGAACCCTGGGCCTACCATAAAAATCGCGGGCTGTAGCACACCGATTTAGCTCAAAAACTCCTCCTTCGCACTGTTTCACCTGTTGTCCACCCAAATGACCACGAAAATTTAGACACACCACACTGGGACGATCCCCAACCTCCCTGGCACGCCTCGATAAATTTTTGGCCCAAAGCATTACCGAACCCCGGACCCCGGACCCACCCCTGAAACCGTGATCTATAGCACACTGAATTAACCTGAAAACTCCCCGTTCGCATAGTTTTACCTGTTAGTGCACCTAAATGGCCGCTAAAAATTAAACAGACCATACTGAGAGGATCCCCAACCTCCCTGGTAGGCCCCGGTCAATTTTCAACCCTCATCACACCCAGACACCGAGCCCACCCCCAAAACCGAGGGTTATAGCACAATGATTTGGCGAAAAACACCTCGTTCGTGTCGTTTCACCTATTTGTCCACCCAAATAGCCACAAAAAATTAAACGGACCATATTGGAACGATCCCCAACCACCCTGGCATGCCCCGATTGATTTTTTGCCCACAGCACGCCCAGACCTTGGGCGTACCCCCAAAACTGTGGGCTATAGCACACCAATTTGGCCCAAAACTACCCCATTCGCGTCGTTTCGTCCGTTTGTCCATCCAAATGGCCACAAAAAATTAAACGAACCACACTAGGACGATCCCCAACCTCCTAGGCATATTTCGGTCAATTTTTGGCCCCTAGCACGCTCGAACCTCGGGCCCACCCCTAAAACTGTGGGCTAAAGCACACCGATTTGTCCCGAAAATACCCTATTCCCATCGTTTCTTCCATTTGTCGACCCAAATTAAAACAAAAAATTAAACGGTCTATACTGGGACGATCTCAAACCTCTCTGGTATACCTCGATCAATTTTTGGCCCACAGAATGCCCGGAACCCAAGCCCACACCCAAAATCGTAGGCTATAGCACATCGATTTAGATCGAAAATTCCCTGTTCGTGCAATTCTGCCCGTTTCACAACCCAAATTGCCTTGGAAAATTAAACGGACCACACTGCTATAATCCACAACCTCCCTGACATGCGTCGATTAATTTTTGGCCTAAAGCATTATCGGACCTCGGACCCACCCTTGAAACCGTGGGCTATAACACACCGATTTAACCTGAAAATGCACTGTTCGTACAGTTTTGCCTGTTAATGCACCTAAATGGCCGCAAAAAATTAAACGGGCCACACTGGGATGATCTCCAACCTCCCTGGCAGGCCCCGGTCAATTTTCAACCCTCATCACACCCGGACATCGAGCACACCCCCAAAACCTAGGGTTATAGCACATCGATTTGGTTCCCAAACACCTCGTTCATGTCGTTTGGCCTATTTGTCCACCCAAATAGCCGCAAAAAATTAAGCGGACCATACTGGGACAATCCCTAACCACCCTAGCATTCCCCCGATCGATTTTTTGCCCGCAACACGCCCAGACCTAGGGCCGTACCCCCAAAACCGTGGGCTATAGCACACCAATTTGGCCCAAAAATGCCTCATTCACGTCGTTTCGCCCGTTTGTCCATCCAATTGGCCACAAAAAAATAAACGGACCACACTAGGACGATCCCCAACCTCCTAGGCATGTTGCGGTAAATTTTTGGCCCCTAGCACGCCCGGACCCCGGGCCCACCCCTAAAACTGTGGGCTATAGCATATCGATTTGGCCCGAAAATACCCTATTCGCACTGTTTCTCCCATTTATCGATCCAAATTACCACGAAAAATTAAACGGACCATACTGGGATGATCCCAAACCTCCCTGGCCACCCCGATCAATTTTCAGACCACAGCACGCTCGAACACCGAGCCCACACCCAAAATCGTGGGCTATAGCACATCGATTTGAATCAAAAATTCCCTGTTCGTACCATTCCGCCCGTTTCACAACCCAAATTGCCATGAAAAATTAAACAGACCACACTGCGATAATCCACAACCTCCCTGGAATGCCCCGATTGATTTTTGGCCCACAGCATGCCCGGACCTGAGCCCAACCATAAAACCGTTGACTATAGCACACCGATTTAACCCCAAAATTCCCTATTCGCGCCGTTTTTTCACGTTTTTCCACCCTGAGGGCCACAAAAATTTAAATGGACCACACTGGGATGATCCCTAACCTTTATGGCACTCCCCGGGCTATTTTCAGCCTTCAGCACCCCGAACCCAGGCCTACCCCGCAAACCGTGGGCTATAGCACATCGATTTGATCCGAAAATGCCCCGTTCATGCTATTTTGCCCGTTTGTCCACCTAAATGGCCACAAAAAATTAAACGAACCACAATGGAATGATCCCCAACCTCCCTGGCATGCCTCGGTCGATTTTTGGACCAAAGCAATCGCGAACCCCGGGTCCACCCCCAAAATTGTGGGCTATAGCACACCAATATTGGTCAAAAACTCCCTGTTCATCTCGTTTCACCCATTTGTACATCCAAATAGCCACAAAAATTAAAAGGACCACAGTGGATGGTCCCCAACCTCCCTGGCATGCCTCTATCGATTTTCGGCCCACAACACACCCGGACCTTGGGCCCACCCCAAAATCTTGGGCTATAGCACACTGATTTGGCCAGAAAATCCCCTGTTCGTAGCGTTTCGCTTGTTTGTCCACCCAAATAGCCACAATAATTTAAACTACCACACTGGGATGATCCCCAACCTCCCTGGCACGGCTCGGTCGTTTTTGGCCTACAGCACGCCCGGACCCCAGGCCTACCCCTGAAATCGTTGGCTATAGCACATCGATTTGAACCTAAAATGCTCCCTTCATGCCGTTTAGCCCGTTTGTCAACCCAAATGGCCACAAAAATTAAACTGACCATACTGGGACTATCGCCAAACTCCCTGGCATGTCTCGTTTGATTTTTGGCCAATAGCATGCCTGGACCCCAAGCCCACCCCCAAAATCGTGGGCTATAGCAGTCCAATTTGGACCGAAGATGCCCTGTTCATGTTGTTTCACCCGTTTGTCAATCCAAATGGCCACGAAAAATTAAACGGACCACACTAGGACGATCCTCAATCCCTCTGACATGCCTCGGTTAATTTTTGGCCATAAAAATGCCCGAAACCCAGGCCCACCCCCAAAATCATTGGTTTTAGCACACCGATTTAGCCAAAAAATGCCCCATTCACGTCGTTTGTCCACCAAAATGGCCACAAAAATTTAAACGGATCACACTGGGATGATCCCCAACCTCCTTAGCACGCCTCGATCGATTTTTGGCCCACAGTCCGGCCGAACACCAGGCCCACCCCCAAAACCGTGAGCTATAGCACAACGGTTTGGATGGAAAATGCACCGTTCGTCAATTTTTGGTCCACAACCTCTATAGCACTCCTTGGTCAATTTTTGGCCCACAGCACGCCCGAACCACAGGCCCCACCCCCAAAACCATGGGCTAAAGCACACCAATTTGGCTCAAAAATGCCTAATTCGCGTCGTTTAGCCCGTTAATCCACCCAAATGGCAACGAAAATTTAAATGAACCACACTGGCACGATCCTATAACCTCCTTGGCATGCCTCGATCGATTTTTAACCCACAGCACGCCCGGACACCGGGGCCCACCCCCGGAACCACAGGCAATAGCACATCGATTTGCCCCAAAAATGCCCTGTTCGCG